>OZ020198.1:37264187-37570820 GCA_963971165.1 Philopedon plagiatum | reverse complement strand
CAAGGACAATTCGTAGAACAGTCAGAGAACCCAGCACCAAGCAGCAGAAAGACCGTCTACAACATCTCCAACTACCAGCTATCAGAAACCGAAAAAGCAGTTCTAAGCAAAGGTTTTAACTATGCAATAGCCCCAAAAAAGGTGCCAAAAGAAGAAATAATTGCAAACGTCGAATCCGCTTTATCCGAAGTAAACAACCAAACAGCAGAAATTATTCGACAAGATGTATCGAGGATCTTAAGGACATCAAAACCACCGAAACCAAACTTGAGCCCATCTGAACTACAATCGTTACGGAACATCAACAAAAATAAGGATATCATAATACTACCTGCAGATAAAGGCAATGCGACCGTAGTTATGAACACAAAAGACTACGCAACAAAAATGAAAAGACTCCTCGACGATCCGGCCTACAAACCAATCGCCAGAGATCCAACAACATACTTAGAAAAAACAACAAAACAAAAATAAACGAGTCTCCTATAGATCCGGAAACAAAACAAAAACTCATCCCCAGAGAAAAATCAAGCAGATGCCCAAAACTGTATGGACTTCCGAAAATACATAAGGAAAATATCCCACTAAGACCAATCGTCAGTGCCTTCAACTCCCCGCTACAAAAATTGGAAAAATATCTAGCCAGCATCTTGCAACCATCAGTTGAAAAAGCTAATTCCTACGTCAAAAACTCCGAGCACTTTACACAGATCCTAAAAACTGTCAAGCTTGAGGAGAATGACATCATAGCCAGTTTTGACGTCAAATCCTTATACCCCAGTATACCGGTTGATGAAGCTCTGGAACAGATATCAAGAAACGAGACCTTCCCAAAACACGTGGTGGACTTAGCCAAACACTGTCTAAAAAACGCATACTTCCTATTCGATGACCAAATCTACAGACAGACGGAAGGCGCAGCAATGGGTTCTTCACTATCACCAGCCATAGCAAACCTCTTCATGACCTACTTCGAAAACAATGCTCTTGAAGAAGCCCATCTCAAACCAAAAGTATGGATTAGATATGTCGACGATGTTTTCGTAATATGGTCTTTCGGCAAGGACAAACTCCACCAATTCTTGGATCATCTAAATTCCCGCCATCCAAAAATCCAGTTGACCATAGAACTCGAAGAAAATAACAGTCTTCCATTCTCAGACGTGCTAGTAACAAAACAAAAGAAGGAACTCTGCGACACACTGTATATAGAAAACCAACACACACAAACAGATACCTCAACGCTGAGTGTCATCACCACCCGACTCAAATACGAGGAGTAGCCAACACACTGATTACACGATCCATCCGGCTGACAGACTCCCAAGGGAAACAACAGGAACTAGACAACATAAAAACAGCTCTGAAACAAACGGCTACAAAACACATACAATAAAAAAGCCATAGACCAGGAACAAAATCGCCAAAAAAAGAAACCAGAAGAATCCACCAAAGACAGGCCCATATCTATACTACCATATAGCAAGGAACAACAGACAGAATCGGGAGAATCCTACGCAAGCACACATCGCGACAGCCTACAAGCCACACCAAACAATAGGATCATCTCTAAGAAACCCAAAAGATAAAATTAAACTGGAAACCACGGTGTCTACAGCATCTCATGTGGGACCTGCAGCAAAACATATGTAGGACAGACCAATAGACGAATATCAGCAAGATTAGAAGAACACAAGCTCTGCATCAAGAACAAACAAACATCGTCAGCCCTTTTCCGTCGCCAGCTTGATACAGGACACAAAATTAACTTCGACAGCTGCAAACAGATAGCCAACATAGACCACTACAAAACCAGGCTTATCCGCGAAGCAATCGAAATAGAAAAAAGCGGCAACGTAAACAAACGCGACGATGCTTTGAACCTTCCAGCAACATGGAAATCCATCATCAAGCCCTCTAAGGCCCGATTTTATAAAGTGGATTTAAATCGCAAGGTCCGGTTTAATTCCTAGATTGTCAGAAATGGCCGTTTTATAAACTCGGATTGACAGCTCGGTGCGATTTAAGAGCTACAAACCAGGTCGTAAGTTAATCGGTAGAGAGAGTACCGCTTAAACTCAAGAACCCGATTTAGGACCTGCGCAGTAGAATTACTTTATCTGACAGAAATACATCAATGCATCAGCGTAACTTAAAAATTTTTGTTTTACAATTTTACATTTTACCAATCCTGCATTTTATAATGGATATATTTGAAATTTTATTATATCTATTATAAAGAGTTATTAACAGACGACGAAGATTTTGTCAATGTTATTGATCAGCCCAGGCGTGACAGAATATTTCGCACCCGCACCAACTCTATGGAAATGTTAAATGATATTCAGTTTATGCAGAGGTTCAGAATTTCAAAAAATTCTGTTCAGCAACTGCTAGGGCTCTTAAGTAATGTTTTCGAGCGTCCAACCAACCGGTTAGTAATAAATCATATAGATGTGTAATAAAATGTTGGATGAATTTTTAGGTTATGGCTGTAGGGCACACGGCACACACTATTGACATAAACGTCACTGCAGAGTGGAGTACTAACAGGACTGAACGGCGGTAGCAACGGGGCCAAAAGTCACCAAATAAAAAAAAGAAATCGAAATTTAAACTCCGATTTTAAAATGCACATTACAGTTCCGCGGTTTAAACCCTGAATTATTATTCAGTTTAAGTCGAAGTTTAAATTAAGGTTTAAGACCACTTTATAAAATTGAATGAGATTTTGGCGAAACGTCTGCAAGTTTCAACTAGAAACGAATCAAACGAACGGATGAATTCCCGGATTAACCACGACACATATTTCTCCATCCGTGAAACCCTACGTACTATATATATATGTATATATATATATATATATATATATATATATATATATATATATATATATATACATATATATACATATATATATATATATATATATATATATATATATATATATATATATATATATATATATATATATATATAGTACGTAGGGTTTCACGGATGGAGAAATATGTGTCGTGGTTAATCCGGGAATTCATCCGTTCGTTTGATTCGTTTCTAGTTGAAACTTGCAGACGTTTCGCCAAAATCTCATTTGGAATCTTCTGTGTTTACTCGCTGGTCGTAGAAAGTAAACTGAGCGTGGCAGCCGCAGTGAGTGGTTTTATAGTGGATCGCCTCGGTCTTAGGTCGTATCTATTGGCCGGCGTTGGCTCCGCCCCCTGAGTGGTCTGCTTGGGAGCTGTGTTCGGCTTCACTTGGTTCTCGGCCATCGTGGTGTTCATGTTAGGCCCAATTTTATAAAGTGGTCTTAAACCTTAATTTAAACTTCGACTTAAACTGAATAATAATTCAGGGTTTAAACCGCGGAACTGTAATGTGCATTTTAAAATCGGAGTTTAAATTTCGATTTCTTTTTTTTATTTGGTGACTTTTGGCCCCGTTGCTACCGCCGTTCAGTCCTGTTAGTACTCCACTCTGCAGTGACGTTTATGTCAATAGTGTGTGCCGTGTGCCCTACAGCCATAACCTAAAAATTCATCCAACATTTTATTACACATCTATATGATTTATTACTAACCGGTTGGTTGGACGCTCGAAAACATTACTTAAGAGCCCTAGCAGTTGCTGAACAGAATTTTTTGAAATTCTGAACCTCTGCATAAACTGAATATCATTTAACATTTCCATAGAGTTGGTGCGGGTGCGAAATATTCTGTCACGCCTGGGCTGATCAATAACATTGACAAAATCTTCGTCGTCTGTTAATAACTCTTTATAATAGATATAATAAAATTTCAAATATATCCATTATAAAATGCAGGATTGGTAAAATGTAAAATTGTAAAACAAAAATTTTTAAGTTACGCTGATGCATTGATGTATTTCTGTCAGATAAAGTAATTCTACTGCGCAGGTCCTAAATCGGGTTCTTGAGTTTAAGCGGTACTCTCTCTACCGATTAACTTACGACCTGGTTTGTAGCTCTTAAATCGCACCGAGCTGTCAATCCGAGTTTATAAAACGGCCATTTCTGACAATCTAGGAATTAAACCGGACCTTGCGATTTAAATCCACTTTATAAAATCGGGCCTTAGAGGGCTTGATGATGGATTTCCATGTTGCTGGAAGGTTCAAAGCATCGTCGCGTTTGTTTACGTTGCCGCTTTTTTCTATTTCGATTGCTTCGCGGATAAGCCTGGTTTTGTAGTGGTCTATGTTGGCTATCTGTTTGCAGCTGTCGAAGTTAATTTTGTGTCCTGTATCAAGCTGGCGACGGAAAAGGGCTGACGATGTTTGTTTGTTCTTGATGCAGAGCTTGTGTTCTTCTAATCTTGCTGATATTCGTCTATTGGTCTGTCCTACATATGTTTTGCTGCAGGTCCCACATGAGATGCTGTAGACACCGTGGTTTTCCAGTTTAATTTTATCTTTTGGGTTTCTTAGAGATGATCCTATTGTTTGGTGTGGCTTGTAGGCTGTCGCGATGTTGTGCTTGCGTAGGATTCTCCCGATTCTGTCTGTTGTTCCCTTGCTATATGGTAGTATAGATATGGGCCTGTCTTTGGTGGATTCTTCTGGTTTCTTTTTTTGGCGATTTTGTTCCTGGTCTATGGCTTTTTTATTGTATGTGTTTTGTAGCCGTTTTGTTTCAGAGCTGTTTTTATGTTGTCTAGTTCCTGTTGTTTCCCTTGGGAGTCTGTCAGCCGGATGGATCGTGTAATCAGTGTGTTGGCTACTCCTCGTATTTGAGTCGGGTGGTGATGACACTCAGCGTTGAGGTATCTGTTTGTGTGTGTTGGTTTTCTATATACAGTGTGTCGCAGAGTTCCTTCTTTTGTTTTTGTTACTAGCACGTCTGAGAATGGAAGACTGTTATTTTCTTCGAGTTCTATGGTCAACTGGATTTTTGGATGGCGGGAATTTAGATGATCCAAGAATTGGTGGAGTTTGTCCTTGCCGAAAGACCATATTACGAAAACATCGTCGACATATCTAATCCATACTTTTGGTTTGAGATGGGCTTCTTCAAGAGCATTGTTTTCGAAGTAGGTCATGAAGAGGTTTGCTATGGCTGGTGATAGTGAAGAACCCATTGCTGCGCCTTCCGTCTGTCTGTAGATTTGGTCATCGAATAGGAAGTATGCGTTTTTTAGACAGTGTTTGGCTAAGTCCACCACGTGTTTTGGGAAGGTCTCGTTTCTTCATATCTGTTCCAGAGCTTCATCAACCGGTATACTGGGGTATAAGGATTTGACGTCAAAACTGGCTATGATGTCATTCTCCTCAAGCTTGACAGTTTTTAGGATCTGTGTAAAGTGCTCGGAGTTTTTGACGTAGGAATTAGCTTTTTCAACTGAGGGTTGCAATATGCTGGCTAGATATTTTTCCAATTTTTGTAGCGGGGAGTTGAAGGCACTGACGATTGGTCTTAGTGGGATATTTTCGTTATGTATTTTCGGAAGTCCATACAGTTTTGGGCATCTACTTGATTTTTCTCTGGGGATGAGTTTTTGTTTTGTTTCCGGATCTATAGGAGACTCGTTTATTTTTGTTTTTGTTGTTTTTTCTAAGTATGTTGTTGGATCTCTGGCGATTGGTTTGTAGGCCGGATCGTCGGGGAGTCTTTTCATTTTTGTTGCGTAGTCTTTTGTGTTCATAACTACGGTCGCATTGCCTTTATCTGCAGGTAGTATTATGATATCCTTATTTTTGTTGATGTTCCGTAACGATTGTAGTTCTGATGGGCTCAAGTTTGGTTTCGGTGGTTTTGATGTCCTTAAGATCCTCGATACATCTTGTCGAATAATTTCTGCTGTTTGGTTGTTTACTTCGGATAAAGCGGATTCGACGTTTGCAATTATTTCTTCTTTTGGCACCTTTTTTGGGGCTATTGCATAGTTAAAACCTTTGCTTAGAACTGCTTTTTCGGTTTCTGATAGCTGGTAGTTGGAGATGTTGTAGACGGTCTTTCTGCTGCTTGGTGCTGGGTTCTCTGACTGTTTTACGAATTGTCCTTGTAGGTTTTGAAATTTTTTGGTGTGCTTTTCTGATTTGATGGATCTGTTTGTTTCGGTGCGCCAGTAAGATAGGGTATGGATTAGATATGTCGACGATGTTTTCGTAATATGGTCTTTCGGTAAGGACAAACTCCACCAATTCTTGGATCATCTAAATTCCCGCCATCCAAAAATCCAGTTCACCATAGAACTCGAAGAAAATAACAGTCTTCCATTCTTAGACGTGCTAGTAACAACAACAAAAGAAGGAACTCTGCGACACACTGTATATAGAAAACCAACACACACAAACAGATACCTCAACGCTGAGTCTCATCACCACCCGACTCAAATACAAGGAGTAGCCAACACACTGATTACACGATCGATCCGGCTGCCACGCTCAGTTTACTTTCTACGACCAGCGAGTAAACACAGAAGATTCCAAATGAGATTTTGGCGAAACGTCTGCAAGTTTCAACTAGAAACGAATCAAACGAACGGATGAATTCCCGGATTAACCACGACACATATTTGTCCATCCGTGAAACCCTACGTACTATATATATATGTATATATATATACATATATACATATATATATATATATATATATATATATATATATATATATATATATATATATATATATATATATATATATATATATATATATATATATATATATATATATACATATAGTTAAGTATTATGTTTGGAATTATCTGAAAAACTACTGTTTCGTCTTCCTCGGTGTCTAAGTTGTTAAAAGATACCACATCGACCCATCAGAAGCCTGACAGTAGCATGAGCATTTCTTCTCCCATATAATTCCACAGTTCTTGCCTATAAAAGACAAAATTAAAGTTTTTAACAGGTAGAAGTTCTTGAGAGATTACTCTCTGAGAAATGTCATATCTACAGGGTGTTATGGAAATCATTTAATATATTGGAATGGGTAACTCCTGATATGAATCCAGATTGAATAAAAATATTCATAAATGGCTCTTCATGATAAAAAAAGGTAGATATCGGTCCTCGAAAAAAAAAAATTTTTGTGACTGCGCGCCACTGTTCATAAATACATGGCCATATAAAAAACAAGGAGAAACGTCAGTTACAGAAAAAATACTTTTGTTTTAACGTGCCAAGTCTCTCTAGAATATTCTTATGTACCTAACTAATAATAATATTTTTGTTATCTTTAAAGTAAGAAATCATATTAACTCTTTTAAAACATTCAATTTCAAAAAGTTAAAGTACTACAACACAACAAAAAATCCAAAAAAGAGCTGTTCAAACTTATGAGTACCTATACAAAAAAAATTAGTTCAAAATTAGCTTAAAACAAAAAAAATTCTAATACTTACGCATGTACTTCTTTTTATTTACCTATTGTTAATCATATCTAACAGAATGGCTTTTATTAAAAGGTTTATTTATACTCGTCCTTAATTTTTAAGCGAAATTTCTCACAACTTAAATTATGTACCTGATTACAAACTTTACGTTCATAAACCTCTTCCACTTTGAAATAGTCATTCGAATCTTCATCTGTCCAATAATTTTACAATACCATTTTATTTTCTTTGCTTTTAAATTTCGCAGGAAACTTTCTTTTTCACTAAATAATGAAGTTAATATACTGTTTACTACACCTAACAGCCAACGAAATGGTTAGTTTTCTTCAACTGTTCTGTCAACACTATACGCGCGTACGATATATTTTTGATAATAACGGCACTGGTGAAGAGCTAGACACTTTTTTTTACTAAATAATAAAGAATTATAGATAAAACTTTATGGAAATCCAAAACATCCGTCCTCCTCAACAAATAACGCTGAGTCATTGTGTCATTGTCCTCCACCGGCCATGAGACATCTGACGGTAAAAAATACAAGCTACCAAAGGTCGTGTCGACGTCGTTCTTGGCGGCGTTTTTGAAATTCTGGGAGTAATTTAGGTAGTGTTTTTATTTAATATTGTGAATAAATATATAAAATGTCTAAAATCACATTATAAGGACACATAAGGTCAGATTCCATTTATGCAAAGATTTTCTGAAGAATAAATACATCTTAAAGAAGGATTTTAAATTCGTAGTAGTTATCACTGTTTTGGCATCCCTGCTTGACGAAGGTCAAATTGGCCAGGCAGGCAGTATGGCGGGCTTGTTTACTTTTTTTCTCTCGTTCTCGAGATTTTTATATCATTTTGAAGTCTTTGTGTGATCAAAAAACATTAAAGTGTGTAAAAACATTAATTATTGAAGAATGCCCAAGTGCATAGTGCATATTTGTTTTAAGAGGGACAAAAATACGGGAGAAAATGTTACATTTCACCGGTAAGTAAAACACTTTAATTATATTGTGCTGGCATATTCACAGGTATATTGCTTAAAATCAAAGATTAAACATGTTAAAATAGACTTAATACCACCATTTAACTCACAAGCTGGTTGCAGGCTTGCTTAAATAAAGGAGTATTACATATTGGACCTTCTTTAATCAGTGCGTAGGTTATGTCTTCGATATCGACATTCTTGAGATAAAATGTAGTATAATAACCGGAAATATTTCATCTGAGTATAAAACTAACTTCAAATAAAGTTTATTTCATCTATAATTATAAATAATTTGTTCAGGTTATTATTCTCTTTTCCTTAAAACTTTCCTTAAACTAATTATTTAATGATGGGTATATGATTGTTGTAGGAATGCAATGTAAGAATTAGTATGTTTTACATTGTAGTAGTACTTTTTCTTTTATGTACAGAGTACCAAGGAGTCCCTACAAGAAGAGTCAGTGGCTTTTAGCCATTAAAAGGAACCCAGATGAGGCATATTAGACAGTAGCACGGTGCGTTCGGAACATTTTTTGCCTGAAGACTTTGTCTCCTGGGGGCGTCTCAGGAGGCTTAATTTTGGAGCTGTTCCATCTCAAAATTTACCAGTAACCTTTCTGAGAAAAGGAATGTATCAAGTTGATGATGCTGTCATCGGAGGATGTTAGCTCTGAAATGGGTAAACTAAAATACTTTTATTTTTCGTTTGTATTATGAGCAGTTTCTTCATGATTACATAAATCATATTTTACAGTTTTTTTTTAATTTATGATAATTCCAATTTGATTAGCATAACTATGTTTTAACAGTTTCTATAAAATAAGTTTGACTCAACTTACTTCCATACTAATTTAGAAATTTTTGTCTTTCTTTTTTTTAATCCTGCACCACTTACTAATTATTTAGAAAAATAACTCAGTTTAAATAAAACTAAAAGAAAATTTTTAAGCCTCACTTTGTATCTCACAAACTTGTAGTTACTGGACACTCTAACATATACACTCCCCGACAATAAATTCCGGACAAAGATAATTTTAGTCACGTTGATAGCACTGTAAGTTTTAAATTGTTTTCCGATTTTGGTGCAGTTTTTAGCAAACTGTAGACTTGTGTTTCAGAATGTTAGCCTGAATTTTAGTTCTCCAAAAATACTGTTGGCTTGATCATTATACAGGGAGAAACCAAAGGTACTTATTTAACCTTAATTTCTTAACGCCCTATGGAAAAATTGAGCCGTAAAATCTAGCTTCATTATGTTGTGTTTTGAAGTGTGACCTTTTCTTAACACAATGTTTTTTGGTTCACATCATTATCTGCTTTTTAAGAGAAGATACCCATTTTTAAAGAAAGTGTTGCAGTTTTTCAATTTTATCAACAATTTATAACGTTACATTATCTTATCGACTAGCCTTTGATCGCATAGTAATGTTAAGAGCATTGTTTACCCAAGTGTCACACTGTCATTGCAGAATACACTCTTTAAAATGATTCATTTAAAAAAATGAGACCAGAAGATGTTGCACGTGCTGTTGAATTAAATGATGATGGCCGCAATATACGGTACATTGCGGAGTTCCTAGGCAAAGCAAAAAGTACTGTACAAGGTGCGATCAGTACACACGACGTGGGGGATCAGGGAGACCACGTATTACCAATCGACGTGATAACCATTTCATAAATCTAACTGCATTATATGATCGTAGCGTACCATCTACCATTATTAGCCGTAGACTTCAAGATGTACGTGGTACCATAGCCTCTGCACAAACCATCCAGCGTAGGTTACAGGAAGGAGGATTGATGACCCAACCCAACCCAACCTGCTTTACTTCCAGCCTACCATACAGAACGATTAAATTTTGCGCATGAATACAAACTGGGGAGCAGAAGAATGTATTAGTCACGAATGAATCGCGCTTTTGTCTGCGCTCACCTGACAGACGTGAACGTATCTGGAGGAGACCAGGTGAAAGATTTGCCCAATGTTGCATATCTCCTAGAACGCCTTTTGGAGGCGGTAGTGCCATGGTGTGGGCTGGGGTATCATTATATGCCCGTACGGACCTAGTGGTGATAGAAAATGGTTCTTTAACTGCTGACCGTTATATCCAACAATGTTTAGCTGATCACGTGGTACCCTTCGCCCAATTTGTTGGACAAGACTTTATTTTAATGCAAGATAATGCCAGGCCCCACGTTGCATTGAAAGCATGCCACATCGCATAGTAGAAGTAATAAGAACACGAGGTGGCAGTAAGCGCTAGTAATTTTTAGATATTTGTTTAGGCTAGTCGATAAGATAATGTAATGTTCTGAATTGTAAATAAAAATTAAAAACTGCAACACTTTCTTTAAAAACTTGTATATTAGCAGATAATGACGTGAACCAAAAAACATTGTGTTAAGAAAAGGTCACACTTCAAAATAAAACATAATGTAGCTAAATTTTACCGCTCAATTTTTCCACAGGGCGTTAAGAAATTAAGGGTAAAAAAATAACTTTGGTTTCTCCCTGTTTAATGACCAAGCTGTTGTGTGGGTTAAGCTAGTGTTAATATTTCAACATGCCTATTTAGGATGACAGACATCAAAATAATAGCTATGAACAACGGAGTTACATAAATAGTAATTAGAAACAGCATGTAAAATGTAGAAGACATAAAAAAAGTCTGTTCTTCTTTATTATAGCTATAATAAAGAAGTTCAAAAGAAATATAATAGTTATTTATTAAAAAACATAAAACACAAGCCATCCGTATTTTTTGAGAACTAAAATTCAGGCTAACATTTCGAGACACAAATCTACACTTTACTAAAAACTTCACCAAAATCGGAAAACAATTACAAAAGTTACAGGGCTATCAATCTGACTAAAATTATCTTTGTCCGGAATTTATTGTCGGGGAGTGTATTTATACATATTTTTATAACTAATTTGCCTTGGAAGTGCAAGCTTTAATGACTTATGAGCATATCTGCTTTATAGAAATAACATTTTTAGCAGACCATGAATATACATGAATTTGATAATACACTAGTCCAATTAATTAACGCACCACAACGAATTTATCATAATTTTGGTAGCGATTTTCTTCTGACCCCTTAATCCGACTGTAAATTTTTTTTAAGTTGTAGGGCCATTCTTTAGGAAAGTAAGTAAGTATACCAGTATTGTTAGAAAAAATTTTTTTGTAGAGTATGCAGGGATTCAACTATAATTTTGTTTTCCCCTAAAGTTTGTAGCGCCCTGTAGATTAGTCCAGGCTAAACGGCGCTTCACATTCACAATCAGACTGTAGCCTTATCTGTTCTTAACATTTTGTTTTTTAATTCACTCTGATCTCTCAGTTATTGAAGGAGATACCGGATTTTTTAAAGAGTGATCTTTTTTACTTAATGCACTTTGAAATATAAAAGCAAATAAAAATTATCCAAGTAATTTTATTAGGAAAATCCAGCAATTATTGTAAACTAATAAAATTTAAAGTAACACATACAAGAACATAACCTTAACATAATAAACCTTGAAGATAAAACAGTATAGGTACAGTAGGTAATAGAAATTGCTCGGCTAAGAATTCTAAAACTACAAAAATTGCGTTAGTGTCAATTAGGTTCTTGCGCGTATAACAGCTTGACACCGACGCGCGCGTCGACTTATTTCATTTTGATCTAGTCCATTCCAGGCTTGAACAAGTCTCTCTGTCCTACCTTTCCAAATTGTTTGGTGAAGTTCCTAGCCACTTACCAAGGATGCCCCAGAGGTGCTCAATGGGATTTAAGTCTTGACTTCTTGCAAGCCACACCATAACATTTACACCCACGTAGTAAAGGAAATTTTCACTTTTGTCACTTAAGTGCATTAAGCAAAAAATATCACTCTTTTAAAAAACCCTGTATCTCCTTTAATAACTGAGAGAACAGAGTGAATTCTAAACAAAATGTTAAGAATAGATGACGCTACAGTCTAGTTGTGAATGCGAATCGTAGTTATAGGTGGTCTAATCTACAGGGCGCTACAAACTTTAGGGAAAAAACAACATTAATGTTAAGCCCCTGTATACTGCACAAAATTGATTTTTTTTTCAAGCAATACACTTACATTCCTAAAGAATGAACCTACAACCTAAAAAAAGTTTTTACGGTCGGATTGTCGGATTAAGGGGTTAGAAGAAAATCGTTACCAAAATTATAATAAATTCGTTGTGGTTCGTTAATTAGTTGGAGTAGTGTATTTTTGATAAATAATGAGAACATTACTTGACTTATCTACATAAACCTTCCTTTATCAATTGCAGTTCCCTCAACAATTAAAGGAACTGACAGTATTGAGATGCTTATTCAGCAAGGCGTGTCATCAGCTGCAGATCAATCTCCACGTTGTTAGTCTGAAGTATCAACCAAGTAGAAGCAGTCTAGGAATTACTTCAAATATCCAACTTAAATATGCTTTAATATCAAGGTAAGAGTTATTTTACCCTAATTATAGTACATTCCAGGGAAAGTAGATTGTAGACAATAACAGTTCGCTTTCATTAATTAAATTAAGGGACGTGTCTAATTTATTGACCAAAATAAAAATCAATTTACCAGGGGTATAGATTAAGCCAACCAATCCCAAACTTTGTAAAATCATTGTAAGTACCAAGCTTTACCACCCACCATAATTTCAAGTCAATAGCCCTTAAAATAGGGGTACTTTGCTCTTGACATTTTTCATAAAAACTTATTGACTGGGGGTCAATCAAACACAATCTTTACCAAACTTGGCAACGTGATTGTATGCACCAACCCTTAACTTCAAGCATGATTTGATGGCATTAGCCCCTAAAATAAGGGACCTTTGCTCTTGAAAGTTTTCAAATAAGCCTATTGACCGGGGGTCTACACCCAGTAACTAGGTTTTTTGAATAATGCCAAGAGCAAAGTCCATAGACTTGATATTGTGGTGGGTTGTCACAAATAATAATTTTACAACGTTTGGTAAAGATCGGATCAATCTCACATGCTACAAAGAAAAAGGCGCCTTTCTTAAGTATTCTTAAAGTTTTTTAATAAATTTCTAGAAACCCTTTTTTATTTTCTAATTAAATCTGAATGATCTTAATTGTTGCTTGAAGCATTGATTGTATTATTGTTTTTTTTTAGTTGTGAAATAACGACGCCATTCAGTATCCTAGGATCTTCAACATCTGACTTCTTCAAACTATTCCCCAGTACCAGAAAAGATAATGGATTGGAGTATGGGGGGCTGACCCCGCTTTTATATGCCACAGAAAATATCTTATGAAGTTGGCCCCAAATGAAAATTTTTTAAAAATTAATGGAGTTCTGAGATTCCTGTGAATAGCTCTAGAGTTCTTTTTGTTTTTTATTAATATTTCTTTTAAAATAAAAGTAAAAACACTGTTTTAAAAATGGGGGCTAACTTCACGCAGCCACCCATCATTGCAAAAATAAGTTTCGCCACAGTGCTTAATAGTTCTAAAGGAGTTCTACAGTTCTTTATGATTTTCGAGGCCAGATCTCTTACCAAAAAAATTCTAATACATGTTTTGTGCTTTTTGGGAAGGAAAAAATTCAACAACAAAATGCAGAACTGTTGAACTATGGCAGCACTAACGGGACCTCATGAGTTTTAAATCAGAACTCTTGTTAAAAAAAATTTCATAGGGGCCAAATTGTAAACTTTACACTTTTTTAACAGTCAAAAATTTAAGTTGTAAAAAAATACCATTGTAATTCCACAGAACTGTAGAACTATTGCAGCACTAACGGGAACCAGAACTCTTGTTACTATAAACGTATTTGATTATTGCAACAGTACCTAAATATGTTACAATTTCACGTGTTGTTAGAACTGACTAGATAGATGGATACAACTTAAATTCTTGACTGTTAAAAAAGTGTGAAGTTGACCCCCCATGAAATATTTTTTAACAAGAGTTCTGGTTTAAAACTCATGAGTTCCCGTTAGTGCTGCAACAGTTCTACAGTTCTGTAGAATTAGACTGTTTTTTTTTATTTACACCTTATATTTTTGATTGTTAAAATGTGTGAAGTTGACCCCCCATGAAATATTGTTTAACAAGAGTTCTGGTTTAAAACTCATGAGTTACCGTTAGTGCTGCCATAGTTGTGCAGTTCTGCATAAAGATAATGACATTTTGTTGTTAAATTTTTTCCTTCTCAAAAAGCACAAAACATGTATTCGAATTTTTTTGGTAAGAGTTCTGGCCTCGAAAATCATAAAGAACTGTATAACTCCTTTATAACTATTAAGCACTGTGGCGAAAGTTTTGTTTTTGCAACAATGGGGGGCTGCGTGAAGTTAGCCTCCCATTTTTAAAATAGTGTTTTTACTTTGATTTTAACGGAGCTATTAATAAAAATAAAAAGAACTCTAGAACTCTTCATAAGAAACTCAGAACTCCATTAATTTTTAATAAATTTTGCATTTGGGGGGCCAACTTCCTGTATAATGTTTTCAGTGTACATCACTGAAAACATTATTTCTCACAAATTTAAAAATATATCTTGTTTCATTATCTTTTTTATAGCTAAAATTTTTCATTCTAAAAATGATGTATGTAGCCGTTTAGCGTAATTTGACTTTTCATGAAATGTCTACACAAATAGTGAAATACAACCTAAAAACTAACAACTTACTCCAAAGTAAACAAAATTTACTTTTGAAAAAAGGTACTTTTAATTTTTTTATAGATCCATTTGCTGCCTACCAAGTTTAAATGGTATTTGCAAAGCTTTGATGGCAAACTGAACCTGAAATCTAGTAGTTTTTGCTTGTGTAATTATTGTTTTAATACTTTTAATGTTATTGTAATTTACATATATGGATTAGGCTCATTTCTAGGATAACATCACTGTATTTTTTTGGCATTAATAAAGATCTGCTTGTCTTTGTTTTTTTTTAATACATACATATGTACTATATTTTATTAAAATTTAATTTTACCAAACACATTTTAAAATGTTTTCTTTAGTAATAATTATGTAATATAATTATAACAATGAGATAATGAGATTTTTTACAAAATCAAAATCGTTTTAATTTGATGAAAGGCACAACTCTAGAGATGGTAGTGACCAATGGCATATGGTGAAATTTCAAAGTTGTATATCTCTGTTCCTACATACAGGACCGGTCCCAATTTTTATTGGTTTTAATAGCGAGCCCACTAGGAATGTTTTTGTAAAGAAAAAAAAACGTTTTGAATTTGCGAAAAAAAGTTGAATTTTTGCTTGGGTTTACCAGAACATTCTCAGTGGGCTCACTATTAAAACCTCCAAATGTGGTACGGGTCCTGTAAGTAGGAACAGAGATATACAACTTTGAAATTTCACCATATGCCACAGGTAGTGACCGAGGTTATTAGCCATTATATCTAGTTTAATAAAAAGCATGAAAAGGTAGTAATACCTGTATCTATACACGATAGCTCAAGCTCCTATTTTGTAACAAACAACATAAAACTTTAGATGTTTTATTTTCAAAAAATGTTAAGTAAAGTAAGGGAAGTTAACTTATTGGTAAAACTGAGCTGATGCAATTTTTGAACAAAAAAAGTAAAAATCAGGAATATCGTTTATTACAGTTTTTTACCCAACATAGTGAAATTTCTATAAAGATGGGTTATCCTTCACAAAAAACAAAAAGTTACACCACTCTCCATCCTCCCTTTGACAGACTTTCTCCCAGATGTGAGGTACATTTCTTCGCTGTAAATAAAAAATAGAATTATTACTAAACAATAACTTGAGAATGACAAAATAATTGTCAAAATATTGTTTTTTATTTAACACAGGTATTATATTAGGTTTGTTGTAACAGAAGTTTACTGAGTTTGCGCAAAGCTATTTTACTGTCACTTTACAAGTCGATTTAAAAATTAAGAATTTATAGTGCAGTGTTCCTAGAACGAGTGAATTGTGTTCCAAGATAGTTCTGAAGCGGTCTTAAAGTTCCAAGATAATTCTGAATCAGTTTAACGTGCTATCTAACTTCACTTATTTTATTTTTGTTATTAATCAAATTAGTAATAGAAGAATACAGCAATTTTTCTTCCATTTTTTGTTGAAATATATTAATAAAAGCAGCAATATTTTCTAACAGGTATTTTTTGTGATTTTATAGGTTAGGATAAACAAACAAAATTCTCAACCAGTTCTAAATCGTTCCAACACTAGTCAAGTCGATTCTAGAACAATAAGTTCTCGCATGGATTCCAAGCAGTTCTGAACTGTGAACTTTTCAATTGGAACAAACCTAATGCAAAATGCAAAAATAATATTTTACATTCTTTGCCCATCTAATAAATTACACCAAAATCTAATGCTACAGACTCGTAAATTTGCTTACCTCTGAAAATTTCATTTCAAGTATCCGTTTCTCTCTCCTCTGTTAACTGCTTCTTTTTTACTTTTGATAGTCCCATAGTAAAATAATTGCATCTGGATGATTTCCATCCTTCAGAGCAGTAGGTGTTTCTAAAATTAAATGTAAAATTGTAACTGGTGTACTTTTGTCTTTTGGTGTACATACTTATTCACTAGTCTTGATACAGACTATACAAGTTTAACAAAAACAGTTTTTAGGTATATAAAGGTTTAAAACTGTGAGAGACAGTTAAATGTAAACGAAAACGTGTCTTAAAGCGTTTTACCTCTTATTAAAGATGTACTGGAAACTTCCTTAATTTAGGATTGTCTCTGATTATACTAGTTAACCATCCCATGTCTGCCTAATAATTCATTTAAATGGGTTAAAACCTTGTGATTTAAGACTGCATGTACAGAATAAAAAACAACCCATCTTCATTCATTTTGAAGCGACTTGCACAACAGGTTAATGGCATTTTCGTGTAAACATTTCTTATAAACGTGTAGTACACCTTACAATCGCAACAAACAGTTTTAACCAACGAATACGAATTGTTTTAACACTTTTATACGCTAAAAAACATAGCAAAATGTAAATAAACCAAAACGCGACAAATATAGGTTAACGTAAATACATACCTTCAATTCATTTTGACACCTCTCATTTGGCATATGGCATTTACCAGGTTACGACGTGGTGATTTTTCTATCTCTTTTATTTCCATATCGTTGAAGAGAGACTGACCTATACCAGGTTACCAAAATTGCGTTGCTTGGTAAACGCCTAAATATGGCTATTATTTTAGATAAGCCATTTTTAAATCAGCGATCAAGTCATGACTAAAGTTTTGCAAACGGGGGTAAATCCAGAGACGGCTTCTAACCTAGTTGGAAATAAAATCAGGATTCGATGTGCAAATAAAATACAAATATTTATTTACCCACATTGTGTTATTTGAAAGTGCGAGATAAGAAAATACCATACAGGGTGTCTGAAAAGTCTTAGCATGGTCAAATATCTTTACTATTAATAAAGATAGAGACACCAAATTTTAGTTGTATCTTATTGGTTAATAAATCTACTTTTTTATGTAATTTGACTTTTTCAACCCCCTTGGGGGGTTACGCTAAGGAGTTGAGGTCAGCCTGTTGATGTGGTAGCTGGCGCTGATTTGGCGCGAAAATTTAAAATAGAACGCGTGTTTGTATTATTGCATTTGAAAAGAAAAAATAATATAGGCGATTTTAAATCAGTGACCTCGTCATGACTACGTCACCTTATTTGGCAACGTTGCTCCATATACTCAATGTTTAACCTAAAAAATCAAAGTATTAAGATCAAATGAGACAGTGTTGCCCAATGGTCTGACTAGGTCATGACTAAAGTTTTGCAAACGGGGGTAAATCCAGAGACGGCTTCTAACCTAGTTGGAAATAAAATCAGGATTCGATGTGCAAATAAAATACAAATATTTATTTACCCACATTGTGTTATTTGAAAGTGCGAGATACGAAAATACCATACTGAAAAGTCTTAGCATGGTCAAATATCTTTACTATTAATAAAGATAGAGACACCAAATTTTAGTTGTATCTTATTGGTTAATAAATCTACTTTTTTATGTAATTTGACTTTTTCAACCCCCTTGGGGGGTTACGCTAGGGAGTTGAGGTCAAAAATTTTGAATGCACACCTATGCCGGGTGGCCTCTTCTTTTAAAAGTCTTCAAAAAAGAAACATTTTACCGCAACTCCCGTATTTTAATGCATTTTTAAATGACAAGCCTATAAAAATTATAAATCGTAAATCGTATAATCGGGCGGGGCACAAGTCGACCATTAGTCGACCTCTTGTGCCATACAGTACCTACCAGTCTGCACTGCTATTTTTTGTTTTGTGGGGCACTTTTTTTCTTTTTTCCAACTTTACTTCTTCATTTGTCGTTTTTATATTTTTTGTTTTTTGACATCTGCGCAATAGACCAAAATGCGTACCTCGCGCAAACCGAGCGTGCTAGACATGCGTACGCAATTTCAGGAGATGTACTTGGGTGTCTACATTCGAACCCATTCACTTTTAAGAATATATCCCCAATAGTCAAGGTACCACTACGTAGTTAACTTTATAACTTTTTTCCCAAGTTTTTTTCGATTTTATTTTTCGTTTTTTGCCATCTGCGCAGTAGACCAAAATGCGTACCACTCGCAAACCGAGTGTGCTGGACATGCGCACGGAATTTCAGGAGATGGACATTGGTGTCTACATGTGAACCCATTCACTGTTAAGAATATATTCCCAAAAGTTAAGGTACCAACTACGTATTTAACTTTATAACTTTTTCCCAAGTTTATTTCGACTTTATTTTTCGTTATTTGCCATCTGCGCAGTGGACTAAACTGCGTACCACGCGCAAACTGAGAGGGCTAGACATGCGCACGAAATTTCAGGGGATGTACTTTGGTGTCTACATTCAAACCTGCCCATTTTCAAGAATATACCTCCAATAGTAAAACTACAACTACGTATTTAACATATTTTTACGATTTTATGACGTCATATTTTTTGAACATTCTTAACTATATGACATTGTGACCAACCGTGCCAGCCTTACTAATCAGTTATATTACGCACTGACTTATTTCCGACATGGCCGCCTCTTCTTATGTATTCAAGCATTAGTCTTACCATAGTTATTGAGACTTTTGCGTCCTGTGAGAAATTCACAATATTGTATGTCTCATGGAACCCTCTATGCGCGAGTCGAACTTGCACTCAACCGTTTTTTTTTATTTCACACAATCACGGCAACGCCCATCAATTAAATTATTTCTGTCAATTACCGTATGTACTTATTTTCGGCATCAACACCTCTGGTAACAGACCAACAGTGACTGCCTTACTTATTACGTTAAAAGTTGTTTAGAATGGCCACCATGAACTTCTTGGCGGTAATAAAGTCCGTTTTGGAACTCTGCCAAGAGGTAACATCTGAGAAAAGACCTTTAAAATGAGGTGCCACACGGCATAGGGTTGCATTTAAAATTTTTGACCTCAACTCCTTAGCGTAACCCCCCAAGGGGGTTGAAAAAGTCAAATTACATAAAAAAGTAGATTTATTAACCAATAAGATACAACTAAAATTTGGTGTCTCTATCTTTATTAATAGTAAAGATATTTGACCATGCTAAGACTTTTCAGACACCCTGTATGGTATTTTCTTATCTCGCACTTTCAAATAACACAATGTGGGTAAATAAATATTTGTATTTTATTTGCACATCGAATCCTGATTTTATTTCCAACTAGGTTAGAAGCCGTCTCTGGATTTACCCCCGTTTGCAAAACTTTAGTCATGACCTAGTCAGACCATTGGGCAACACTGTCTCATTTAATCTTAATACTTTGATTTTTTAGGTTAAACATTGAGTATATGGAGCAACGTTGCCAAATAAGGTGACGTAGTCATGACGAGGTCACTGATTTAAAATCGCCTATATTATTTTTTCTTTTCAAATGCAATAATACAAACACGCGTTCTATTTTAAATTTTCGCGCCAAATCAGCGCCAGCTACCGCATCAACAGGCTAACACAGGAAGTGACAAAGAGACGTGATACATTTATCATGACGAAGAAAGATGGACAGAGAACCATTTCTTGATGTCATCAGGAACCGTGCGCCATATTTAAATTTTTCAGCTGCATAAAAACCATACAATGAATGTTTTCAATTTTTTTTCGTTTAAAATTTTAAATAATGTAATTTCTTTTCACTACCTAAAAAATGGTCTTCGTCGATCCGTTGTTAACCAATATTTTGATCAGTTTTATCTAGTTTGTGCTTAGTGAGTAGCGTAATAGCGTTGAAAACTAAATTTAATTTAAAACATCAATAATATCGTATGGTAACGTTTGCGGGTGCAAACCTAATTTAGCGGATCTGGTTATACTTTTAAAGTAAGTACTATGTATTAGTATTTTTGTGTAATTAGTATTTTCGTTTTGATTTTTAACTTTTCCTTGGCAGAAAGTTTAAGCTAGTAGGAATAACGCTTATATCATTAATAACATAATATAGGGTGTCATAAATATTAGTTAAAACTAAGGCTACTGACACAAAGGATTGATTTCGCAGTGCCTTTTTACTATTTTTTTTTGTTTTTTCTTCGAAAAAGATTTAAATTTGTTTTACCTTTGTCTTAAATTACAGTTAATAACGGAAAATAAATTATTCTGAAAGATTTATAATATGTCTGGCAACGTTACAACAAATTGAATTGTTTTAAGTTATTCGCGCGTAATTTTCTGTCAAGCGCTATGTCGGACCATGTGTTCGCTCAGCCAGGTGCGTCGAACATGGACGGGTTTTAGGGTATTTTTCAAAATTTTTAAAATGTTCGATTTAAGAAAAAAATAAGTATGGGATATGTCTGTAGACTACCCCAGGAGTCACCCATTCCAATATATTAAATGATTTCCATAACACCCTGTATATATATATATATATATATATATATATATATATATATATATATATATATATATATATATATATATACAGGGTGTTATGAAATTCACTGCATATATTGAAACCGGTAAATCCTGATATGAATTCAGATTGAATAAAAATATTCATAAAAAAAGGTTGATATCGGCCCTCGAAAATTTCTTTTTAAGTAATTGCGCACCACTGGTAATAAACACATGGCCATATAAAAAACAACAAGCAATGTCAGTTACAGAAAAAACTTTTGTTTTAACGTCAGCGTTGCCAAGTTTTCCTAGCCCCTCCCATGTAACAGGTTTAAAAAAATTATGTTTTTATTACCTTTAAATAAAGAAATCCTACTACTTAACTCTTTCAAAACACTCAATTTCAAAAAGTTAAAATACTACAACACAAAAAATCCATAGAACAGCTGTTCAAACAAAGATTACAATAATAATTTTCAACTTAACTGACTAGGAATTTTTAGAGGAAAAGACTAGGTACCTACCTTAGCTTTCAAACAAAAAAATTCTAATAGGTAAGCGTGTACCTACTTTTATTCCTTATAAATTAATTATAAACTTTACCTTGATACCGTCTTTACAATGGTACGTTAGTACTGAAGTAACCTTAAAAATACTTGAAAGAATTTTTTATACAGGAAAATTTGCTTCAAATACATCATACCAATCAAACCCTCGTTTTCACATTAAAAGTGATATAAAACACAAGCAAATATCTTTAAAATCAAGACGATCTCGTCCATAACAGAGCCGTCTGTTTACAAAAATGGCGGAATAACATAACTTGTACCTAGATGGAGAGCTATCGATAGCGACTATCGATATATCGATAGTTTTATACCATCGAAACTAACGACAGTTGTATTTAAACTATCAAGTAGTCGATACCATTTAAAATTAAAAACGAAATAGTAGGCAACATGCCTTTCGAAGTCCGGACAATGCTAACCAAGTACAAGTTTGTGTCTAGAATTTACTTGGAAATGTACTGGCACCAAGTGATTCATCACACCAGACAGAATTAGCGGATCAATCTTCAAATTCGCATGTGACGTCACCATCTTCGGAACTACTACCAGTAAAAACCAACACAGATTGAAATGAGTCTTCGCCTTTGGTCAAATTTCCAAGTGACCGAATATCTGCTGTAAATACAAAATCAACTTAAGATTATCAGTAGATGGGAAAGAGGAAAACTGTATCAAGGAGCTTCCAAATCCTACCACTCTTCACCATTCCAAATCCACCCACTCTTCTCCCTACCAAATCCCCACGCTCCCTACCAATTCCTACCACTCTTAATACTACTCTATATAAACTCCTTAAAGTTATAATAAAACAAAATTCACAACAATGCCTTTGCCAGTACCTGTGGATCTCTCCTGGGACGCAGAGCCTTGTGAAACTTAGGATCCTTTGCCAGTACCTCTGGATTTCTCCTGGGACACAGAAACTTGTGGAACTTACGATCCACAAGAGTACATAGAAAACAATTTAATTTTAAGAAAACCTCCACCTAATCTCTCCAAGAGTGCTAAAAAGAAATTTCGAGAAGCCGAGCGTAGAAGATTTCAAAAATTGGAAGCAGACTTAAATCAGAAAAAATGACATGTGCAGCCGTCAATTTATTAATGGATCTTATGAATGACAAACGACAACTTATTGAATTGAGCTTTGAAGAACTGAAACTAATACCTTTGGAGTACCTTATTAGATATGCAAAACCTTTAGAATTACTTGAAGTTTGGTCAAATTTACCTGAAGAATATAAGATGAGCTTCAATTTACAAATTAATTTACCATGCTTCCTACACTATAATCGTCCAGACTGGAAAACCCATGTGAATGGACCACCGTCGTCCCAAAGACAGTGTTATTTTTGTAATTTCTCAACTCAGCCTGTAAATATTTAATTTATAATAAAAATATTTATTTCAATAGATCCTGTATTATTTATATCTAGGTATAACATCAGGAAATACAAGAATCAATAAAAAATGGTATTCATGAGAAACATCACATTTGTAAAAAATCATCAAGCTCAATAATAAAAAAATGTATATTCTAAAACATGAAGCTAATTGTCTGGTTCAGCTAACGCTTCTCACGAAGGTAATGCAAAGCCAATGACTTTAATTTTTATAACTTGCATCTCCGTTCCCACATTCGCTTCTATTTTTTATTTTAACCCATCCTGTATAATTTAAACCGTCTTTATCATAGCAGAATCTCATTAAAATAAATGGACAATTTAAACGTACTACCTTAAAGTAATATTCTGCTCTGCAATTTACTAAGATCGAAACAACATACTGGAATATAATTACTTCGAAATCTTCGAACATCGACCGGTCATTCGCAGGTACTTGTTTTAAAAAATCTGCTTTCCACAGAGACGAACTAGGGAAAATATTTCTTAGTGAATAATGCAGTCATAACGGAGTATGTAGGTAATTTTAATCAATTAGTAAAAATTGTTTTTTACATTTAAATCAATTATTAAAATTGTTTTTGTACAATGTTGCCAATGCCATTAAAGATATTATGCACCCATGCATTGATATTTTAAATTCGCAAATACTCTCCTGTCCTAGCTTCATTTTTACAATCTTAGTTCACTGCCCGGTCAATGTCTAGTTGGATTCATTTTTACAAAATATAGATTCGTGCGCCGGGCAACGAGATGCATTTTTACAATCCTAGATGCTAGTTAATTATTCGCTCATGTTAGGCCGACGGGATACATTTTTACAATCCTAGATGCTAGATAATTATGCAGTGAACAAGTATATTTTTTCGACTTTGGTTTAATATAAATGAAACCAAGGGCTAGCCTGAGACCATTCGCAATCTCTAGCTTGTATAGAGACGTACATATATTTATATATATTTACAAGTTTTTAAAAATGTCGGGCAAACCATCAATTAAAATTCTACAAAATATATTAATCAAACAAGAAGATATCAAGTTTGAAGGTGATGTGCCTAATCCACTAATGGATTTTTTTTTGATAAACCAACTTCTCCACAAGAATTCCAAACACCGCCATCTTCACCAACAGAGACCTATTTAGCTGCGAAAAACATTGAAGAATACCTCCATGGAAACCTTCCTGAGTGGGAAATTCAACTCCAACCTTTCAATCCAAAAGAAATAATCCCAGCTGAAAACCTACAAGAAAATTTCCACGAAGAAATCCCAGCTGAAAACCTACAAGAAAATTTCCACGAAGAAATCCCAGCTGAAAACCTACAAGAAAATTTCCATGAAGAAATCCTAGCTGAAAATCTACAAGAAAATTTCCACGAAGAAATCCCAGCTGAAAACCTACAAGAAAATTTCCACGAAGAAATCCCAGCTGAAAACCTACAAGAAAATTTCCACGAAGAAATCCCAGCTGAAAACCTACAAGAAAATTTCCACGAAGAAATCCCAGCTGAAAATATACAAGAAAATTTCCACGAAGAAATCCCAGCTGAAAATCTACAAGAAAATTTCCACGAAGAAATCCCAGCTGAAAATCTGCAAGAGCTCCGCCAGCAGAGATGGTTAAACCACTTGAAACGAATCAAAGACATCAACACCTCAATTAAAGAAACAAAAAACAAGAAACTCATTGCGGAGGAACAAGTCAATGATTTCAGTAAACTATTGTCAGTTCTCGAAGAAAGAAAAAAATCACTCATTTTAATGTATGCAAATATTAATAATGAACAAAATTTTTTAAAAATGTTTTAAACCTTGTAAATATAAATAAATATACCTACGTCTCTATATAACCCTAGAGATTACGAAACATTTTATTTTGTTTTATTTACTTGGGCTAGTAAAATCCCAATTATTTGCATAGAACTTAGAATAATTTGTAGGGAAATAATAGAATTTGTTAATTAGTACTTAAATCCAGGCTTTATCTCAAGTAAAAAACTGACAGTCATATTCTCCAACGCTAGTCAGGTCTAATTTGACAAGCAAAACTTTTAAACTGATAAGTTATACTCTTAATGTATTTCTGAGCTTTTTCGCAAATTTATAAAGAACAGAGCAATTTTAGTACGTACAATAATAAAACTAAATTTATTACAGCAACTCGTTCCAAGACGAAAATCATTTGGAAACCAACTAAATCGCTGAAATATCGCAATAATTCATAATGACGACTTATTAACAATGACAGGACATAGCTGGTCAACTATAAGATCTTAATTTAAGCCAGTACTAAATTACCTTCTTAGTGAATCTGAGCGTAAAAATCTTTAAAATTAAATTAAAACAGGCTTACCATCGAATTTTATAGAATAAACCCATTCCACTTTACACATAAACAGTATCTAAAACCATCACAAAACTTATTTAGTACTCGTAAATAAATAAAAAAATAATCACTTAAATCATATCGCAAAGAAACTATTTAGGTTACTAACGCGCGTCACTTTCCAACTGTCTGTTCTTCGTTTCGATATAACAGTACCAGTGGACTTGTCGTACAAGAGCACCGAGTATCGAGGTCAACTGGTTGAAGCCACGAAAAAGCAGATGTTGCCAAGTTTATATTTAAAATTTCCTAAGTTTTGTGTCGATAAAGATTCACGACGAATTTAGATTTTTTGCACAAAAATATTCACTTCAGTGCCCGTCTGTCACAGACGATTTTCTTTGAATTCGACGTAAAAAGTTGGCATAGAGATAGAGTGTGCTGCTAAAATGCGACTTAAAGTATAAAATCGGAATTTTAATTCTGGGGTTAATTGTAGGAAGTAAAGGGAAAAAAAAATTAAGGGTATGGTATCAAATGAAAGCCTATTGAAGCACGAATTCAACGATATATGATTTATTTTTTTATGTGATATTTTGGGAAAATCCCTTAAAATATAATATCACCAGAAGGATTACTCAGAAAAATCTGAAAAAATTCACGAACATTAACAATTACCTGTAGATTGAGCCAAAATTATCAGGATTGAAAAATTTTAGCGCGATCAATTGTTATAAACAATTAAATTGTTTATTTTCCTATAACTGTTAAAACATTTAGAGAAAAAGTTTCTTAACAAAAAATATTTCGTACGATATGAGAAACAACTTTTGTCCTTTCATATTTTTAAAAAATTTTAATTTAGCTCCCCACATACGCGTTAGTAGAGGGAGATGATATGTTCTGCACCCGCCGTCCACCGGTGGGATTTTATCTTGTGATCTATGACGTCAGTATCAAACCCATACGTCACCTGTCATACAGCATCTGTCAACTGTCATCTATCACCTGTCATACGTCATCTGTCACCTGTCATACATCATCTGTCAACTGTCATCTGTCACCTGTCATACGTCATCTGTCACCTGTCACCTGCCATACGCCATCTGTCAACTGCCATATGTCAACTGTCATCTGTCAACTGTCATATGTCAACTATCATACGTCATCTGTCACACTTTACTTGAGATGGCATCAACTACTTGGGGGACACTATCTATTTGGGGCCTAACTGCATCGAAATTGGAATGGAATTGGAATTACCAGCGCGTTAGCCGATCTTACCATCGACTTCTCATAAAATATTTAGCTTGCGACAGCTAGGCAAGCAAGTTGGTGTTTTTAGCGAAGTCACCATGAGAACGATATGTAATAAAGGTATTGAAGGAAGAAAATGCTGAGTAGTAGGAAAATTATTTATTTAACCACAAGATATATCGATATTTAACTACTTTATAGACAAAATTAGTTAATAATATTTAAACAGGATACTGCTACGGATACAAGTAAACTAGAAAGAGCATATATACATTGCAACAACAATTTGACTACAGTTCCGATTAAAATATGAAAGCTGTAACATTTAACGAAAATATGAATAAAATCAATGAAATGAAATTGCATGGAATTTTGCATATAGAGAATCTCGCAAAAGTGATTACGAACAGTATGTATTGGATCGCTACCGTTTTCAAAATAGACTTCAATATGCTGAGAAGCTCCTAAGGGATGTTTTGGATGAAAATTGTAGGAACAAAATATACAATGAACGTTTTAAATAATTTTTGAGTACGACCAATTCAACGTCATATCCTCCCACCTCACCCATGCGAGTTTGACTTGCAGTACTAAGTGGGGGAATATCTATAAATTTATACGCACACATTTTCTAAAGCATTATTTGCTAGAAATAATACATAAATGTGATTCAAAAACGAAAGCTGGTTGGTTGCAGAAAATCGGTGAAAAAACTTAAACAAGAAAACAGAAGCAGATGCCCTGTTTGTTTATATTCCATGAGAAGAAATTTGCACACCCAATTCGCGCACACACAAATTTTGTATAAAGTGTTTAACAGAGTGGTCGAAAACCAACGCACATTGTCCTCTTTGCAGAAGATTCTATTTCTCAATTGTTTTAAAAGATACTAAGGAAAAGATTGTTGTGAAGAAAAATGACAGTACTGATCAAGCTCTAGTGATATTGTTGTACATAAGTGACATGATGAGAAGTAAATAAAACCATGTTGTTAAATATAAAGTTTTATTTTATTATATTACATCTTTTCTTAATATCCAAGAATTGTGTGATGTGTCCATTCCCAGCCATTTGACATACACTTTATTTCCTTTTCTTCTTAGCACCTTTTCCACGAGATACACGTTTGAATGTTTGACTTTCTGCAACTCCGGTTCATAAAAACTACCTAAAATTAGTTCATTTTTGTCATCTGTCAGCAGATATGTTCTTGGGTTGGTTAATTTAATTTCTTTAATTTGAAAAATTTCATTGGACCAGTTTGGTGTATATCCCTTTTGGAAAGCCTCCCTGTATTTACTAACTCTAACATAATCCCCTTGTTTAAATTTTGATTTTCTGGGGTCAATTGTTTTTATATTATTATAAGTTGATTTTAGAACATCTTTTTCATTTTCTTCATTTATATCTATAGGTTTTAATCCTGTTGTTATATGTTTAGTTGTATTATACTTAAAAACAATATTATTTAGGATATCCAACCATTTATAATTTCCTTGCAAGCTAAACTGTTTCCACATGAGAGTTTTTAAAGTTCTGTTGACCCTTTCAACAATACTTGCTTTCACTGTGGAAAATGTACTGTAGTGATTAATGTTATATTTCTCCATTAATTTATTAAAGTTTTTGTTGAAAAATTCTCTTCCTTGATCTGTATGTATGTTAGTTGGAGGAGTTTTCGCAAGCTTTAAAATTTTTTCCATAGCTAAAGTTACTTCCTCAGCAGTTTTTCTTTTAACAGGTTGAACCCAAACATATTTGGAAAATGTGTTTATAACAACTAAAATATATCTATATCCTTTATTTAGTTTTGCATAAGGTATCATTTCCACCAAATCTGCTTGCCATAAGTCGTTTAAATTTTTAATAATAACCCGTCGTCTAAAATTTTTTCTAGCAGGTTTATGTAACTCGTTGAATAGATCTTCCTTGATGTTAGGTTGGGCAGACATGATAATTAAATGTTTAGTTTGTTACTTCTACAGGACATTTTATTAACAATTCGCCATAAAAATCTTCTAAATGACTACCGTCAGGACGATGAAAAGAAAGAACATCTCATTTCTTAAACCGAATACCTACAGGATCGGTGATCTTTTTTCCATTAATTTTTAAGAAAACATATTTTTTTGGATACTCTGCCCCAATTATTGTAGCAGATTCCATAGGAAAAATATATTTAATTCTTTTGTCTTGTAAAAGTTGGTAAACTCTATCGGATAGAGAGTAGATTCCCATAAAAGGTAATACCAAATTATAACAAAGTTTAACTGCACTAAGGTCAACAAGTTTTATAATGTTATGTTCTTCAGATGAAAATTTATTATCCTTGCCAAAGATGTGGGAACCAAACTTGTCAATAGACATGGTTGTTGCCAGCGGTAGAATAAGGAATAAACATGTGAGACTTAGTATTTATTTAATTATTTTTGCTTCTCTTAGTTCTTCTAAAGTCGATATTATTTCATTTTGATGACCAGTATGTCCAGCCATTTGTGATGCTGTCAATAATTTTAATCTATCAATTATCTCATTTATATCGTCATAATATACATAATCTAATTTCTTTTTTGATAAATTTAACATAGCTCCCCCCTTTCCACTTTTTGTAGACAGATTTCTTGTAGAACGCGGTCTTTGTGGAGGTAGCAAACGTGAAGTGGTTGGTAGAACTGCACGATAACCTGTCTCTGTTGTGCTTCCACGTTTTAATATACCTTTTTGTAATAAGTAAGGTTTAACTATTGTCAAGTATTTAATGTCGGTCGAACCTTGAATTTGACTATTAGGATCAAAATTTCGTCTATATGCATTTGTCCTATTCAAAACATCCATATAATTTTCCATATCATTTGATGTATAACCAACAGGTTCTTTTTTAAAAAGAAGCTCATACAATCCAGGTGTTCCCTCATACCTAACTCCTTCAACTTTAAAATCTTTTCCTATGAAATCCACCACAGAATTAGCAATCTTATATTTATCTGCATCAACATCATCGCTAAAACCATATTTGTTATCAAATTTGCCTTCCGTGTCTTTTATTAGCCCATCCACGAAAGGTCTTAGAAGGGAATGATATGCTTCCAAATATTCTTCATAAGCAGGTGTTCTTGTTAATTCTAAAACATCTTGTCGCAACTCACCTATAGTTGGTTCAATTGTTGTTTCAGGGCTTGATTCTCCTGTACGAGACTGTTGCCAATCTTCAAAAAATACTTCTTCATCTAAAAGTGAGGGCATGTGTGTTGGAAGATATTTACTATATGCATTTGATTTCCTTTGATTGACCTCTGGCGGAGGAAATTGAAATTTTGGGGTCGAAACTAATTGTGGTGAATATACTTCTTTTTTAATGAACGGTTCTGTTTTAATTGTATGAATTAACTCATGCAAAGGTTAAGTTATTGGTTTAAATTCTTTTTCCATACGAATTTCTTTATCAGATAAATCTGATTTTAAAGCTTTATACTTTTGTCTAACGGCTTGTCTAGTTTTTACCAACTCTTTCGCTGTTTTTTCATCCATCTTTACAAAAGGTAGGTTGTATACTAGAAAATTATCGTTTTGTCAGAGAGTTATATAGTGGAAATAAAATTATCAAATCCTTTTCTATAGCGGCCACCATTAAATTGGCAGTCCTTGTCAATAACGACAAAGTCATATTTATGTTTCCAACACATTGAACACAAGGTTTTAAACTCTTGAAAGCTCATGTCACCATTTACATGATCATCATATATATGTTTCAAGTTTGTAGCATCCTGTTGAAAAATTACCAAGAGGTTGGCATTATCACGTATAAGTTGTTTAGGGATTGATGAATATGTTTGACACAAATAAAAACAATCTGTATTTTTATGACGTCCAAAACAAAAATAATCCCTCATAAGACTTTGATCAGTGCATACTATATCATCAAATACAATCAGTGAGTTTGGTTTTATTTCAGTGGGTGAAACAATATCCTCAGCGTTCGATGATTCAAAATAACCAATAAACTTTAGTGGGGCAAAAAGCCTTTTTAGATATTCATATTTTGATTGATATAAGGATTTTGAGTACACATATATATTTTCAAATCTTAATCCATTAGCGTGTGTTATAAGAGAAATCATAACATTTGTCTTCCCACAACCCGATGGTCCTACTATTAAACATCTTTTACAGTTTCCACCAAATAATTGTCCATGTTTTCGATAATTATCATGATATAAATCAAAATTTTTTATCGGTAAAGAAAAATCTTGTTTTTTGATCTTCATTGTTTGAACATCGCTATTTAAGTAAGGTTATTTGCGTTTTTAAATGATTTATATATAATGATTAGACATAATAATGTCATTCACTGCGTGGAAGGACAGAGAAAAGGTAGTGGTTTATTAAATACTCTTATTAATAAATTACCAGTAGAGCTCCATATTCCTTCTTATAACTTTTGTGGGCCTGGTACAAAGTTAAATAAAAGGCTTGCCCGAGGTGATAAGGGAATTAATTTATTAGACGAAGCTTGCAAAGAGCACGATATAGCATATTCGGAATATTCCGATTTAAAAAACAGAAACGAGGCAGATAAAGTATTAGCTAAAAAGGCATTTAATAGATTCAAAGCTTCAGATTCAAATCTAGGCGAAAAACTGTCATCCTTGGCTGTGGCCGGAATCATGAAAGCAAAAACAAAACTCGGTATGGGAATAAGAAAACGGAAAAGAAGTCACGCAAGAAAGGAGGTCAAATATCCTTTAACCAAGTCGTAAGAAAAGCACGTAAAGAGCTAGCTGGGAAAAAATTTGCTAATATAAGAAACGCTGCCGGCACTGCTTTGTCATCAATTAAAAAATTAAAAATAAAAGAACCTAAACAAAGAATTATTCCAATTCCAAAAACTGGTGGAATTTTACCTTTAATACCTATTTTTGCTGGTTTATCTGCTCTAGGAGCCCTAAGCGGGGGCGCTGCTGGCATTGCCCAAGCAGTAAATTCCGCCAAAAATGCACAAAAGAAGTTAGAAGAACAAACAAGACACAACAAAGAAATGGAAAAAATATCAATTGGAAAAGGTCTTTATTTAAAACCATATAAGAAAGGGTGTGGTCTATATTTAAAACCATATTCAAAAAACTGTTAAATTTGCTACCTCGTCGACCTTTGACAAATATAGATTTATTAAAGTATGTCAAATTATTAAAGTTGTCACATTTTAGAGGTGTCTTTATGAGAAATAAGTTACCCAAAAAAATAAAAAAATATGAAACAGGTATTATAAATTTAGATGATGATATGGGGGAAGGCACTCACTGGACGGCGTATGTTAAAAATAATAATAACATAACTTACTTTGATAGTTTTGGAAATCTACGACCACCAAATGAAGTTATAACTTATTTCTATAGCGATGGTAGCAACAACAATATTAAATATAACTATGATAAATATCAATCCTTTAATACCTCAACTTGTGGACAGTTATCCTTACAGTTTATTTATAATAATACGTAATTGTGTTTCCATTTTATTATTACGACCATCATGTCGTTTACTATAGCTCTTTCCGCAAATTCAGCTATACTTCAAGCAGACTTTCATCCACCTATTTACTTACATCCTAACACTTCCTATGTCGTCGGACTTACCAACTTTGAAACTTTTAATGCAATACCAAATATTGATAAAAGTAATAATAAAGTATATTTTGGAAAAAATAATGAATTTTTAACAATACCTACAGGAAGTTATGAAATGGATGATGTTAATAAATATTTACAGGCTGAATTCCCAAAAAGAAATATTTCATTTCACCTCTATGCAAATAACAACACATTAAAATCAACAATAAAGTCTACTACTGATATTATTTTTAAAGATGGCACAATAGGAAAACTTTTGGGTTTTAGAAATGGGATTATATCTGGTGATGGAGTTCCAAGAACATCGGAAAATCCAGCAGAGATTATAAAAGTTAATTCTTTATGCATAGACTGCAGTATCGCAGAAGGTTCCTATCTGAACGGAAAGCCAGTACACATTATTCATCAGTTTTTCCCTAATGTTAGCCCTGGATTTAAAATAATAGAAAGTCCCCAAAATATTATTTATTTTCCTGTTACAGTAAAAGTAATAGATAAAATAACAGTAAAGGTAATAGACCAAGATTTAAATCTTGTTGATTTTCGAAACGAAACTGTAACTATAAGGTTGCATATAAAAGAAGTATAATGGTTATCCTTTATCATAGAAAAACCTTCAATTTACCCGCAAAAATTAATAAACACTATAAGAAGGCTAAACATCGTAAACTAAAGATTAGTAGAAAGAGAAACACACAAGGGATAACACCTGAAAATATAAGCTTTTTGAAATCTCTAGGTTTAAAAGTTTTAGTATAATGGATGTTCTTAATGTAACAGAAGGTCTTTTCATAGATAATTCAATTGTGCATTCCGAAGTTCATGGTTATGAACCATACCTACCTACTAAATTGGGAAATAATGATTAAATTATAATACCTGTTCATGAAGTAGACAAGTATACTCTTCCTTCCGAAAGCTTTCTTTACATAGAGGGTAAACTAACAAAAGACAATAATACCATCTCAAATACATTAAAATTGATAAACAATGGGATTGCATTCTTTTTTAAAGAAATGCGTTATCAACTAAACGGCGTTACAATAGATTCAGTTAGAGATGTTGGGTTAACTTCAACAATAAAGGGATACTTGTCATATAATAAAAATGAGTGTAATAAACTTAAAAATGCAGGCTGGTTTCCTATGGAATCTTCACAAGTTGTTGATGCAACAACAGGATTATTCAATGTTTGCATTCCGCTTAAATTCTTAATGGGTTTTTTTGAAGACTACAAAAAAATTATTTTAAATGCCAAACAAGAACTTATTTTAGTACGAGATAATTCAGACAAAAATGCAACAATTAAAACTGCAGACGAAAATCCAAAAATTGAGCTTACAAAGCTAACTTGGAATATACCTCACATTTCAGTAGCTATTCCTCAAGAATTGGCATTATCTAAAATAATTAATAAGAATACTGATATAATAATTGCTTTCCGGAGTTGGGAACTGATTGAATATCCGGAATTATTAAAAACTAATCGTCATAACTGGCCTGTCAAAACATCTACAAAAGTTAATACCCCACGTCATGTAGCAATTGCTTTTCAAAAAGACTTAAGAGATAAATCAACAACTGATATGTCTCTATTTTCCAACGTTAAATTACGAAACATCAAAGTATTTTTAAACTCTGAGAGATACCCCTACAACGATCTATATTTAGACTTTGCTAAAAATAACTTTGCATCATTATATGAAATGTTTTCACAATTTCAAAAATCTTACTATGGATTAACACCTGAACCCATTTTTTTTCCAAAGGAATTTAATACTTATGCCCCTATCGTATATATCGATTGTTCACATCAGAAAGAAACAATTGCATCCGGACCTATTGTTATGAGAGTTGAGTTTGAATTACATGATGATCTTAAAGACAAAATATCTGCCTATTGTCTTATTATGCATGACAAAGTATTTAGCTACAATCCATTAACCAAAAATGTTAGACAACTTTAACGCGCATGTCCAATATTTTATATAAAATCAATGCTCTACTATTCTTTCCTACCATTATTGGTGAAGAACTGGAACTTCAAGTATCCTACTTTTTAGAAGAGCTGAAAAAATTAAAACAACAACTGCAAGAATATTCTGACAAGAAATCTATGATTAATCAATTCTCATTTTTGAAATTATGAGGTTACTATTGCCAAGATGTCATCAAGTTCGGATAGTGGTTATTCCAGTGACGACGAGCAGGCAGTTTCACCAAATGCGCAACATAGGAGTGTACGCAGACCGCGTAGGTTGAGATATTGCATCGTGCAATCCTACGTAAAATGTTGTAGCGCATGTCTAATATTTTATATAAAATCAATGCTCTACTATTCTTTCCTACCATTATGGGTGAAGAACTGGAACTTCGAGTATCCTACTTTTTAGAAGAGCTGAAAAAACTAAAACAACTACAAGAATATTCTGACAAGAAATCTATGATTAAAAAATTCTCATTTTTGAAATTATGAGGTTATTAATTGTCGATGTGCAAGGATTTAACATAGAAAATAAGAAGTTTATTCCCAAAGAGTTGGCTGCCTATGATGGAAGCAAGACTTGTCACTGTTTTTAAAGCACCATTTGATCTAAAATACCTACCACCTGACTTACACAAACAGGCTGTATGGTTAATGAAAAATCATCACTGTATCCCATGGAATGAAGGATATACACCAATTCACAAGTTTTCTGTTATAATCAAGAATTTAACAGAGAAAGTAGATCATGTTTATGTTAAAGGGAGAGAGAAATCAGAATACATTCGAAAATACTCACTAAAACCAGTCATAGAACTTGATGAAAATCCAAAATTACAAGAAGGAGAAGCTCATTGTTTTTATCATTCTAAATCACCATGTATATGTGCCCTTACTAATGTATACAATTTATATAATAATTATTTAATGATTGAATAAAACACATGAATGAAATAAAGTTTTTTATTTGTTATAAATTAGGTTTCAAACACTTCTTGAATAATTTCAGGTGACAAAAACTTCTTTACTTCATCCAAATGCTCCTCAAATCCCATTTCCTTTATGGTTTGCAGAAAAATTCTTATATCAGAAGTATGTAAATATATGTTACAGGCTTCTGCAGCTTTTTCATACTTTCTTGCCAATTCCATACATTCCTCATACGTATAGAAGTTTTCGAATCTATACTCGGCTTCATGCTCAGCATCAAATTGTAAATTACTAAAGTGTTGTGATAGATTCTCTATAGCACTTGTTAGGTTATATGCTACCCGTTGAGATGTATATGCTAACCACATCTTGTTGGAGAATGTTCAGACTGAAAGTAAGTTCAGAGCTTTAAATATTAATTTAGGAGGTGGGGGGAATAAAAAAGAAAAATATATTTATAAATTTTTATTTTCAATACAACTTTTTACAAATTCATTACATGCGAATATTTCTACATCCTCCACAACACAGTCTGAGTAAAAATTTAGTAACTCTAATACACAACAAACATTTAAACTATTTTCCATAGGTGAAATAACATCATATACATTTTTTAACAAATCACCATTTTTCATAGAGATTCCACTAACTAAAATATTATAATATTTGGAAAATTCCTGGTTTTTTAAGATATCAAAACGATATTTGATTAAATTTGTCAAGTTCACTAATTCATTTATGGTGTCACCAGCTAAGAAAACTTCATTTCCACCATCTTGTGTAATCTTAATTATTCTTGCATCCCCAATAAACACAAAGTGAATCTCATAGCCATTTCCCTTCATGGGTTGCCACCCGGTGTTGTTGGAATAAATAAAGCTCAACATAATTCCTTGATTATTTAGGAAGGAAATCCATTGATCTTCATTAAAAATCACATTTTGATTGTATTTGTATCCACCGAGTTTAACAACAGGAATATATTTTCTCTCTAAGGAAAATCCAACGCTGACCCATTTGGATTTGGATTTGTTGACGTAGTAGATGGATTCATTGATGAGAGCTGCATTGCGCTTCTTACTAAACTCTTGTTGATTTCCTGTTGGTTGATACATTTTCAGATGCTTGCTTGAAATAATGAGAGTAGAACTGTGGGTGACTGCTTAAATAGACAGATGTAGTAGTGGGGATAGTAAGCGTGGTAGTGGGGATAGTAAGAGAGGTGGGGGGATTTAAACACTAATCCTATAGATCTAAACATCATTTAGCGACTAACCATGAATGAGTGTAAGACAGAACTTTTTATCGACATTCAAGGATATAACTGTTCCTTTGGATACATTCCAAAAGAATTAGCGATTTACGATGGGATTCGTTGCTCAAATTATCTGTTTAAATCGCCATTTCAAAAAAATATGTTATCTGCTCCTGGTATCAAACTGGTTAAATGGGCCGAAGAGTATCATGGACTAAAATGGGAATTTGGAAATATAGAACTTAATGAAATTGATGATATTTTAAAGCATGTGTTAGAAGTTTACCAATCACCCAAAATTTACGTGAAAGGGAATGAAAAAATAAACTACTTAAAAAAGTTTTTGGATGATTTCATTTACGCTATTCCCATTGGTCAAGAACCAAAATTAAGTAGATTTAAGAAAATTCCAGAATGTTATTTTCACAAAAATGTGAATCCATGGCATTGTGCATTAGCAAACGTAAAATTGTTATATAATTATAGACATTGTTATGAATAAAAACCTTTATTTTTTTATTGACTCCAGAATTTTATTTATAATACAAATATACTTTGAATAATATATATCCCATAGTACATATAAACACTACTAACAATATACTCAATAATACTATACACACATTTACATTGCATTCTTCTATACAAGATTTTCTATACAACTGATTCCATTCCTGTGTCACTACTGAAGTTTTATTGAAATAATATAATCTTAACTTATACTGTACAACGGTAGAATTATTTATAATATTAACATCTATTTTGGAGCTAAAGAAACCATTATTTATATTCATTCTTTTCCATGTTGAAGGCCAACTATCATTATTTACATTATTAACAGATAGACAAATAAATGCTTCTCGAACATTAGGATCAACTTGTATGAACAAAGTATTGTTAACGAATGCTGATAGAAATATAACTCCTACTGGAAGCAGAGCCATTTTAAAAATAAAAGATTTTTCCAGGGTTCTTATGTTTTATATTCATCATGAACTAAATCTTTTAGAGTATCAATTACATTATTAACCATCTCATCATCAGTCTTGGATTTCTCATCCAAAATACTTATATGCATGTGTCCCCAAGCTAAAGTCCTAAAAGAATCTGGAATTATATAGCGTTTATCATCTTTTGGAGACAAAGCAACCTTATTTTTTAATTGTGTAAACATATCATGTAAAATTGAATGAAAAATATTCATTTTTCTAAATTTGGTTTCAGAATTTTCAACTACATCTTTATAATCTTGTTTAGTAACGGAATTTTCTATAACATATTTTTTTACTCCTTTCGCCTTTTTTTCAGATTTATCTTCCAAATTGACACAGTAAGCTTTAGCTCCCGTACCATAAAAACTTGAAATTGGTTTACCTGCAAATTCATCTTTCATTCGCCCTAATACTGATTTGTTTATAGTTAAATTATGTATATTGTTTTCATTGTAATTAGAAGTGTCAAATTTCTCTAAATTGTCTTGCATATCTTTATAAAAGTTTTCAGTCTCTACTTGCAAGATCAAACTGTCTGTATCCGTGTATAACAAAATTGCTTCGTCTCCATACTTGCTTTTAATATAATCATAATAAAAATTATATAAAACGGTTTTTGATAATTCCAAGACTGTGAAACCAACATAAACCGGTTTGTTGTAAGTTATCTTTACTCGTTCCATTTGTATTGCGACAAAGTTTTCATTAAAAACTAACCGATCTTTAAAATTTGGTTTAGCAATCAATGTCTGCGCACCTTGCTTTTTACCAATGTTTTCCCAGTGTGTAACTAATCTAATGTCAACTCGCTTGTCAATGTTTTCTAAAGATTTACCGTAAATGGCATTATTAAATAATTTGTAAGTATCCTTTTCCAACTTATTTTTAGATTTGTTCCTCATTTCAGTATTTAAATCGATGTATGGTTTAAGAAATGCAGCTTGTTTAAATTTAATAACTCTATGAATTTTAGTTAGTTTTAATCCGTTTTTAAGCACCTGTTTAAGATTACGATAATGAATAATATATTTTTCTTTATGGTTTAAGTTGCATATTAATTTCTTTTGTTTTGAACCTGGTGCGCAAGTATTTTCAGCCAAAAAGGGTAGTTCATTGTGTTCTTGATGCAACTGTTGAGGATACTTTAAATCTACTTCCAAAACGAACCCGAGTTCAGCATCATCAGATATAGACATCACATCAAGTTTTTCAGTTTCTTCATCGTTCAACCAAGAAAAATCACTTACGGGGAGACATTGCCTCATACTATGTCCATACAAGTTAGTTGCGTCTAAATACATTATAAATGAGTTTGGTTTGCTTGGATCATAATTTTTGAAGAATGGATTATTAGCTTCAGCTTTTCGAACGCTGCAATGACAGACACCACCTCTTATATTATTTTTAAAAAAATGTATCATATCTATATCCGTTAATAATTCTGATTTAACATTAGTCATTTTTAACATTGAATCCCGGTTTAAACCTGGTAATGTGTAATACTGTGCAGGATCTAGCATAAAATTATTTAAAGATACATTCCGAAAAGCTTAAAAAAATCTGTTAATATGAGAACATCTGACAATAAATAAATTTTGGTATAATCCATAAGATTTTGACAATTAAATAAATTCCAAATATTAATTGCTCTATTGTAATCCGATGGACACATAGGTTCATCTTTAAGTTTATCATAAAAACGTTCAATAGCTGGGAGTTGATTTTCATACAGTTTATCCATAGAATCAACATAAGAATAAGGATAAACACCTTTTTTTCGAATTTCATTAAACTGGTTAGGATCTTCAAAATATTTTGTAATCTCAATGCATTGATTTGGTTCCAAGCTTTCACCAAGCTTTTCCAAAGAGGAACCAACGAAACGGAATGAATCTAAAAATCTCATTTTAATAAATATATTTTTTTCTTTATTGTCTTTATCTTTTACTTTGTCAACTAATATGGATTTTGAAAATGAAATGTATTTTTCCTTAGTTTGTGCAAGTACATCAATATTATCTTCTTCAGAACACAGTTATTTAACAAATAAATGACTATCATAACCAGTTAAATTATGAAAAAAGATGGGTCTAAAATTTGGAATTTGGAAGTTTAAGTTGCAAATACTGTGAGCTGCATTTCTAAATTTACCAGTTAAATGATCGTGATCTCTTACTTTTTCATTTTCTTCAACTTTTTTATTACATATATGACAAATAGTACTATTTTTATAAGCCAGCTCCTCTTCATCTGATAAAGGAAGCATTTTTACTACAGGTTTAAGATGGTCATTATAAATTCTATGTACATGACCTTCAATTCGTTTACAAAATTCATCAGCGGCGTCCATACCAAAATAGTAGTCTAATACGGCCAAAGAATCATCATATGAACATTTAATGAAATAACAAAAAGCATAAGGTTCATGTTTAAATGTGTTCCGAGTATATGAATCCTCATCATTATCTGGTTGATCAAACTCCAAAGGTTTTAAAAAACATTCAAAGTCTGCATATATAACAAATGGAACTTTTAGTTGTTTTTGAAAATTTTCAAACTAGAATATTTTCTGGTATATGCTGACCATACTTATTAATTTTGATATCATTGGTAGGAATTTTTGTAAACAAATGATTACAATCATGTAATTGGTGCAATTTTAATTTTTCCATCGAGGTAAAATAAATTAAACATCCATCACAAAAATATTTTTTAAAGTGACATTTATTAATTTGAGTTGCTAGTAACCGTGACATATCCTTAATCCAACAATAATGATTGTTTTCCCCATCACTTATCAACAACAAATTTATATGTACTGGAAGTTTTTTACTTGTGTAATGAAGAGGACCAACCACTTCATACTTGAATTTACTATCTTCGTAAATACTTTCTAAACCGTAAACATTTACAGATATTTGATTAAGAGTTTCAAATTTATGTATATATTTCAACTTTACAGGAAACTCTATTCCTTCAAAATTTAAAAAATCAAAAGGATTTGGATATGAAATCGTTCGATCACCATTTGTTTCAGCAGGAAACAGTGCACTTATTACACTCCATGCAAAACAGTGTGAATCATTATTTTTAATGTTAATAACAGCTTTTTTATTTGCAATTTGTTTTGGTAAAGGGATATACGATGACGCTCTGATTGGATTATACTTGTTTATGTTAAGCTCCAAATGTAATATTTTTTCCAATGCCCAACCTGAACCATTTTCTGCGAATATTGAAACTTTTTCTTTTATTTCCGACAAAAACTTCTTATAAATATCAGATAAATCTGTTGTTGAAGTTATGATCTTATTTTTTGTGTTAAACGATTTAGTTTCGATTGTCTCTTTTGTTTGTGAGAGATATTGATCAAATAGTTCTACATTAATCTTAACACACCTATGCTTAGCTAACTGTTCAGAAATTAAACTAATAAACTTTTGTTTCACTTCTTGAAAAAAATCATCGACATCTACATACTTTTTCGATGGGAGCAGCATGTAGGACACAATCCTGTTTTTAAACGCGGAAGTTAAAATTTGCACTTCATTGTCACTTTTCACAAGTTTACTTTTATGTAAGTTTGAATGTAAATGCGCAGCAAGTTTACTTTTCACATACCAAGTATCACAATTTTTACATCGTGATAAAGTAAGTTTTGGTATTGGAGGTCTATCTTCTATTTTAGCTTTTTTCATGGACACATCACATACCTGGGTATTAGCCTTTCTTTTTTCACGAGAACAAGATGGCCTATATTGACATGATTCTCTTTTATGTCTATATACATTTGATTTCTGAGTAAAAGTTTTGTTACAATCACTGCACTGATACATCTTGAGAACTGAACAAAAAAAGCAGAAAAGACTGATATTTATTCAACAATTCTTGTATAAAAATTCTTGGGATATTTTAACTGACCTCAGCTGACCGCAATTTGCAAACTAAACAATGATACCTTAATATAATATCAAAGCTAAGTCAACTAACCACTGAGGATACATAACTAACAAGGAATCATTCGGTATTGCTTTAAATATGGAGTGGAGGGAAGCGGTGGGATATGGAGAGGAGAAAGTGGTGGGGAGAGAAGTGGGGTAAAGTGGTGGGGAGAGAAGTGGGGTAAAGTGGAGGGGAGAGAAGTGGGGGTAAAGTGGTGGGGAGAGAAGTGGGGTAAAGTGGTGGGGAGAGAAGTGGGGTAAAGTGGTAGGGAGTGGATGGATTTGGAATGGTGAAGAGTGGTAGGATTTGGAAGCTCCTTGATACAGTTTTCCTCTTTCCCATCTACTATTATCTTAGTTCGGCAGTATTTGGAAGGTATGATGCCAGTAGAAGCGAATCTCCTTTTTTATTAATATTGCCATTAGCAAGTCTTATTATTTCATTAAAAAATAAAACTATCGATGGTAACGAATTTTCACTATCGATTAATCGACACGCAGTACAATCGATAGCTTTCCATTCGGCATTCGACGGTAGTGCCTCCCTTTTGAATTTCCGAAAACTAAACACGTTTTCAGGGTCACGGTTGCGGTTCACATTTAAACAATGGGTTAAACTTCATTTGTCAATCAATTGGTTGACAAATGATGTTCAATCTGTAATGTGTAATCTATTCGAATGAAGCGCCTCATATAATTACGATCGAACGTCACAAGTTCGTTTGATCGTACAATCAATTGGTTGACAAATGATGTTCAACCCATTGTTCAAATGTCAACCGCAACCGTGACCAAAGCCATCTGAAAACTTCTGTGGCAACAGCTGTCAGCTGATTGTCAAATTCTCATTATTATAAAAAAGGCAAAAGTTAACTTTAATTTTAACGGTTAGATTAACTTCGCTAGAAAAAATGATAGTTTTATAAAATCCTCATTAACCTTAGAAAGTAAAAAGAAGTACAGAAGAATTTGGTAATTATTCGGATTAATGCAATCAGCGAATTTTTTCATGAAATTTTGCATAGACCCTAATTTTGGGTCGTAGAACACGAATCCGAAGTCAGTTTTTGGCGGTCTCGAATGGTTTTTCCAAAATAATTTTTTTTTACTTTTAGGTTAGGTTTTTATATAGATTCCTTTAAGTTTCGACACTTTCACTTCAGCATACCTGTAAACTTATAATTTTTATTATTTTTCGTCACACAAAACGCCACATTTAGGCAAAAATAGGTAAGAAAATTGCTTTTTCCTATGGAAAATTCCATTTTACGCGCTACTGGCAGCCATTATTTTCCCAGCTGTCAAGTGTCCGGCGTTGCCAGGTTTACTTATAAAAAGTTGTAAATTAGGAATAATAAAAAAGCTAACCATAACAAACTCAAGTTACTATTCTGTCCAACTTAGTCAACAACATTTTTTAATTTTAACCTACATCAGACCTAACCAAAATCCTATTTATCAGTAATCCAACACCTGCATGCTGATGCATGCAACCATATCTGAACAAAAAGGTGTCTACCCAACCCAAGCAAACCTGAGCAAAAAGGTGGTCTGGTTTGCTCAGTTTTGATTGATATAGATACATATATATCTATATCAATCAAAACTGAGCAAACCTGACCACCTTTTTGCTCAGGTTGGATGAGCAAAAAGGTGGTCAGGTTTGCTCAGTTTTCATTGATATAGATGTATATGTATATATGTATAAATACTAAACTAAAGTACTGTTACTAGGGAAAATAAAATGCCAATATTGCCATCTCTTTTTCGGATTTATTCATGGCCGGAAACTGTTAAAATTTGTGGGAAAAACGATTTGTAAATTTGGCAACAGAATGTGTCCCACAGATGGCGTGTTTATTTTCTTTCAGTTTTTTGATATTTTCTCTGTTTTTTTTAATGTGTTTTTACATAAATTTGCCTAAATATGGTTCAGAAAAATAGTGTGTAATGACTTGTATACATGTGTTTAAGTAAAAGTGCCGAAATTTAAAGAAATTTATTGAAAAACCTAACCTAAAAGTTAAAAAATTTTTTTTGGAAAAACCATGCGAGACCGCCAAAAACTGACTTCGGATTCGTGTTCTACGACCCAAAATTAGGGTCTGCAAAATTTCATGAAAAAATTCGCTGTTTATATTAATCCGAATAATTACCAAGAATTTTTAACAACCTAATCTGTAATGTCATCAATATTTAATAATTTAATAAATAAAAACAGTCATGGAGAGAAGAGCAGTTAATTTTTCTGATGGTGAAATTAGGATTCTTATATCCAGTGTAGAAGAATATAAAAACATTATAGAGTGTAAAAAAACAGATAGTGTTATGTGGAAAGAAAAGGAACACGTTTGGGAGAAAATTGCGAAACACCTTACAGAGTTGGGTTTTCCACAAAGAACAACAAAACAATTAAGGGACAAGGGTTAACCTTAAAAAAGAAACAAAGAGAAAATATGGCGAGGAGAAAATTGAGAAGTTTAAAACAGGTAGTGGCCCAAAAAAAAATGTTGATATTACAGAGAGTGATGAAAGAATAGTCTATTATAGGAGTCGCTGTAACTGGGGAAAGTAATTGTTGGGATTCCGATAATTTTGAAAAAGACCCCATAGGTAAGTCAGTTCAGACCCAAATATTGTTACATAGTTAAACATACTTATTTAGTTGTAATGGTATAAGCCTATTTAATATTGTTGTTTTTTTATAAGACAGGTATTATTTCTATTTACATTTTGGTTTTTAGATTCTGTTATCTCTCAGAATAATAATTGGGCTTCGTGGAATCCAGTAGCATTAAAAGTCCCAAAGGCCCCAGAACTTATAGGACCTGACCTACCGGAAAAACAAGGTAAAATATTCTCTCAACTGTCCCCAAACCTAAAATAAAGTTTTAGTTAAATGTACCACAGCTAGGCGGGGCTTTAAGCCCTTTAAGTGCTTGCAAGCACTGCGCTGGGTCATCGGGACTTGGTAGTTCAGATGATTAAATAAGGGCTTCATGTTTTGTTTTCGGACTTGCAAGCCCTTTAGAAGCTTACCAGCACAATTCCGGGGTTTGAGTAATAGTAAAAGCTTGAAGCTCTTTTGCAAAGTGCTTGATGTTTTCAAAGTGAAGGCAGTTTGGATAAGGGATGGTATTTGAAGTTCTATTGCAGAGGGCTTTGCCCATCATTGAAATGGACTTTGTCTTTCTCACAAAACTATGAAAAAAAATTATATTTTTAGGTTTAAGACCAGTCAAGGATAAATTTATTATTATTGATAGATTCAAACTATCCCATTGCCAACAAAAAAACAGTATATTGAATAGAGAAAACAAAAAGCAGCCTGTGATTTTGCCAGTAGAGATGACGTGACAACCACTTGCAATGAAACAAAAAGCTTACAAAGTATCGAAAACAAATTAGAACAGACCCCCACCAGAACAGGTAATCAACTAAACAAAACATTTTACGATATTTTTGTGAAGTCTGCTGCTTATAAGTGTTTCTATGTTAAATGTTTATGATTTCTATCTATATACATGTATACAGAGTTCTATATTAACATAAATAATACTTTAAAGCCAGTATCAGCATACATTACTAAACATTATGGGTAAAGAGCTGATGGTAAAGTAGTTTAAGTGAAAGCACATATTATATATAGGTACAATGTCAGATGATGCTTTTTCTCTTTTCGCCAGGGGCATCCATTTAGGGCTTTTTTAGGGATTTTTAGTACATCTTTTCTTTAAACATCTAATTTAGTCTAGAGTCAGCTTAGTGTATTTATACTTTACAGTTAGTTGTGTTATACTATTTTTTTTTTGAAACGCTAACTATTTTTAGGGCAAAATTTTTAATATAACACAAGTGTATTTTGCCCTTTTGTGAAATTTGACACAATAAAAGTATTATTATTATTATACATAACTGTTTTTCTTCAATATTTTATTTTTTTTCAATAATTTGCACAGTAGCACAAGTAACGTAACAAAAATTGCTAAAATTTTGAAAAAAAAAACAACAGTACTAAAACCTATAGTTAAACGAATGATTGCACAAATAATAGTTGTAGTTTTATTCATACAAATGGTTCTTGAAATATTTAGTTGTTGGAAAAATAAGAAAGTGTTTTAAAGTTTAGATTGCTAGAATAAAAACCAAAAAAACATTGTATAACAAAATCTGCATTGTAGTGCTGTTAATAGCACAAAAGGTGAAATTAACACATCTTTATGTAACATTTTAATGTAAGTTTGCAATTTTTTATCATATACCTTCTGTATTTGTTTCAGATGCAAGCAGTGTGTGATCACAATAGAAAAATAATAGATATATTTATAGGATACCCAGGATCAGTACATGACAGTAGAGTCTTTAGAAATTCCCCTTTGAGAAATAGCTTGCAGGAGAAATATGGCAGATATTTTCTTTTAGGAGATAGCGGATACCCTCTACAACCTAATTTACTAACCCCTTATAAAGGTAGGGGAAACTTAACAAGACGACAACAGAATTTTAATGTTAAGTTGGCAAAAAATCGCTATGTCATTGAACATTGTTTTGGTATTCTAAAACAGAAATTCCGTCAACTGTACCATGTGAAGTGAAGGAGTACCAGGTTTATTGTTCACTTTATTAGAGCAGCATGTGTGTTACATAATATAGTAAATGAGGACTTTATTGGTAACAATGAACAAGAGATGGTAGCAAATCTGGTCATTCAGGATCAAGACAATCCAGAGGAAGATGATGAAGATGTGGGAACTGCGGTGATTAGGGATAGAGTAGCAAATGATTTACCCTATTACCCTTGTAGTTTTATAAATAAAGTTTTTTTGAACAGACTTGGTACTTAATGTTTGCTTCATTTTTTATGCCAACAACAACAGATTCTTTCTAATTTTACTTTGCATAACTATTAACAAAATAAACTATAAAAATATCTATTTTTACTAGTAGGTACAGAAACTTTATTAAAAAATCAAAACAAAATTTCAAAAATGTACTTCTGCTGAAACTATGTTGACATCAAATAACGTTATTGTACACATTATTAAACATAACGTATCAACTAAACTGTATGTACATATCAAACAAAATAACAACTAAACTTAGGGTGGCCACTTTCTGGAAAACTGGGAAAATCAGGGAATTTAAGTAGTCGGGGAAAAGCCGAGGAATTTTTATTGAAATCTGGGAATTTCTTCATCCATAATACTGAAATTATTTTCTGATGAAAGTCCTATGCTAGCACAGTGGAGGCTCCGGTTTGATCAGGGATAGGCTTCCCATCTACGCTCGGGGCATCCACAAAGCCGAGCGTAGAAGGGTAGCCGGGAGGGCAGCCTACCCCTGAGCAAACCTGAAAGCATACAACTTTTTTTTAAAGTATTTACATAGTTTTACGATACAACGTAAAGTCAGGAAAAACCTCAATATTATCTGGAAAACCGGGAAAAATCGGGGAAGTTGGTGGGCACAAAAACATGTTTAGGGTTCAGGTATTCAAACAACTAGACAGGGAACTTATACTACGCTACTATATATTAACAAAAAAACTTATAATAATGAACTTGCATTTAACAAAAGAAACTTATAATAATGAACTTGCATTTAACAAAAAAAAAAACTTATAATAATGAACTGCACTGGCAATTGCACTTATTGTCTTTCAAAATCAGGTTCCTCTCTTCAATTAATTTATTTCCTTTTTTAATCTCTTCTAGTTTTTCCCTTTCTGTTTTTAGTATCTCCTCATAATACAATTTTCTATCCATACAAATATGTTCTAGGGTACTTATTTTCTTCCGGAAGCGAGTTTTTTATAGGTGTTCCAGATTTACTTTCAGATGCTTCCACTTCATTCTTTGATGTTGAAGGAGTATGAATCATCTGCATCTGAGCTGGACTTATTTTCTTGTCTTTATCGCTTTCCTCGACTGACTTGTCCTGCAGCAAATGCTTGTCTACCGTGTCACTGTTTAATAAAATTTCTGGGTGAACATTTTTTTTCATCCAAAAATTAAACTCATCTCCATCTCGTACTCAAAATATTTACGCACTCTTCCTGAAATTTAATATAATATATATGTATACTTTAATATTTAAATCTTATTATATAGATATTATACTGACTGTGATTGTAGCAAGTACTATTACTTTTTTACTGGCTTAAATTAGGTACAAATAATGATGCAATGTCTTGTAAGACCATTGAACAATTATGTTGTAAATAAATAAATGAAGTATATACGCACTATAATTTTCTATATGTTCAAAAGTAGAAAAACTATACTACTTTTGTATTTTTCCCTATCTTTCACAAAATCCTAAAAAAAAGTTTTCTTTATCTCAAGAGCTCACATTATTTTTTTCTTGTCTCAGAAAATTAAAATTTTTTTTACCTCACTAGTTTTGTTCTAGTCGTCTATAAATTTTTTGTAACCTCTCTCTAAAACCTTCCATCTATTAAGGGAATTGTTTGGTGAAACAATGATATTTAACTCTTTTAATTCTTCTGCAATTTTCTGCCACATCATTTTAGCATTTCTTATCTCAAATGTTCCCATTTTCTTCTTGTATTTTGCATAAACATGTATCAGAATTTTTGTCTCATTTTGGGACCATCTGTATTCAACAGGTCTAGCACTGCGATTTATAGAAAATGCCGGTTGAATAGGGGCGTCGACGACTTGTTGATCTTCTGGTGACGAAGGAGTTTCAATTATTATGTACTGTTGTAACTCTAAAATGTAAAATATATTGTAATACTGTAACTTCAGCAAAAAAATGCAGAATCCTACCGCCTTACCTCCTAATACTGAATTATCGGCCATTATTTCGTTTATATCGACAGATAAAGATTTATGTTTTAGATCATTAAATCCTCAATTGACAATTCATTCAATAAACTAAGGTTATGTTGTCTAGTCTTCTAAGGCGTTTTTGGCGCTTCAAAACCATCAAAACCAAAACCATGTGCTCTCTTTGTTTATCCAACGTAATTAAACGTAAACAAACAAAGATAGTGCCATAAAAATCAAAACCATATTGTTATCCTTATTTGTACAATGCAGTCAAATGTAAATAAATAAAGACGACAATGGTAAACCCTCGGGTTTGGTTTGGATGGTTTTGAATCGCCAAAAAACGTCTCTAATTACCTCGTCGATGCCAACTTCGATAACTAAATCCGTTCACAATTTCACAAAGCGTTCCAACCCGTATTTATTTTGCACCGTCACGGAACTGTGAAAAATACACGCCTGCGCACAACATCAGTACGAATGATCCCAATAACCGTTCGGGGACGATACAAAAATTGTTGGTTGGAACAAACCTATTATTATTATTTTCCTTTTCAAATGCAATAATACAAACACGCGTTCTATTTTAAATTTTCGCGTCAAATCAGCGCCAGCTACCGCATCAACACGCTACCACGGGAAGTGACAAAGAGACGTGATACACGTATCATGACGAAGAAAGATGGACAGAGAATCATTTCTTGATGTCAGGAGTCGTGCGCCATATTTAAGTTTTTCAACAGCACACAAGCCACACAATGAATGTTTTAATTTTTTTTTTGTTTAAAGTTTTAAATAATGTAATTTCTTTTCACTACCTAGAAAATGATCTTCGTCGATCCGTTGTTAACCAATATTTTGATCAGTTTTATCTAGTTTCTTTGAGTGAGTAGCGTAATAGGGTTGAAAACTAAATTTAATTTAAAACACTAATATTTACGTATTGTGGTAACGTTTGCCGGTGCAAAACTAATTTAGCGGATCTAGTTATACTTTTGAAGTAAGTACTATGTAGTTGTGCTCAATTAGTATTTTCGTTTTGATTTTTAACTTTTCCTGGCAGAAAGTTTAAGCTAGTAAGAATAACACTTATATCATTAATAACGTAATATAGGGTGTCTTAAATATTACTTAAAACTAAGGCTACTGACAAAAATGATTGATTTCGCAGTGCCTTTTTACTATTTTTTTTTAGTTTCTTCGTAGGAAGAGGTTAGAAAAAATTCTTAAATGTCTTAAATTACGCTTAAAAACAGAAAATAAATTCTCCTTCAAGATTTATATGTCTGGCAACGTTTCAACAAATTCAATTGTTTAAAGTTTTTCGCGCGCAAATTTCCGTCAAGCGGCTTGTGTACGATCAGCTAGGTGCGTCGAACGTGGACGGGTTTTAGGGTATTTTTGAAAATTTTTAAAATGTTCGATTTAAGAAAAAAAAAGTATTGGATATGTCTGTAGACCACCCCAGGAGTCACCCATTCCAATATATGCAGTGAATTTCATAACACCCTGTATATATATATACAGGGTGTTATTAAATTCACTGCATATATTGGAATGGGTGACTCCTGGGGTAGTCTACAGACATACCCAATACTTTTTTTTTCTTAAATCGAACATTTTAAAAATTTTCAAAAATACCCTAAAACCCGTCCATGTTCGACGCACCTGTCTCAGCGAGCACATGGTCCGTCATAGCGCTTGACAGAAAATTACGCGGGAAAATCTTAAAACAATTGAATTTTTTTGTAACGTTGCCAGACAATATTATAAATCTTTAAGAATCATTTATTTTCTGTTATTAACCGTACTTTAAGACAAAGGTAAAACAAATTTAAACCTTTTCCTAAGAAAAAATAAAAAAAAATAGTAAAACGACCACTGCAAAATCAATCCTTTTTGTCAGCAGCCTTAGTTTTAACCAGTAGTTGCCTAACATAATTTAAATATCTATAAGTAGAACTAAGAGTAAGTTGCAAAAATGATACTTATCTAGTAGGGAATGTGTTGAAAATGTGTTTAATTTGCTCCCAAATCAGCATGATTCGTAGCATAATATCCCGAATCCGTAAAAAGATGTTCTCCATTCAACACGATTTCTCAGTTAATTCACTTTTCTAATTGGCACATTATACACTATTTCCTTCATCGTACCCACAAGAAGTGGCTGACATGGTTCCTTAGCTGCTGTAGGTGCCACTAATACAAAATAAATGTTCTTTCACTGGGAGGTTCGAAGTTTAGAAAATCTTTCAATGTAGAAAAGTTGTCCGGCGTTTTTGTTAGCTGCTCCGTAGCACAAAACAAGCTAAGCATCTCGGCATCTTGGATTAACAGATTAAAAATAGGCTACAACCTCTCGTTTTATAAGATATTTTTTTAAATGCACATAGATTAGGGTTAAGTTGATCATGCAATTCACTAATCGTTTTAGCGCCGATTGGGCATCATGACTCACGAGACGACCAAAGACCTTGAAGACGTAACCGCGTTCTTATTGGTTACAGGTTATTTCGGCGGAGTTTTTGAAATTCCGCGAGTAATTTGTAATTTAGATAGCGTTTTTTTCTAATAAGCTGTAAAAACTCTTACGGGGCAGTTAAAATATAAAATACATACAAAATGTAACACTTAAAAATTTTTAGTATCAAATTTGTTGAAATATCTTTATTTGAAATTAGCTAATATGCTCTAGTCATAGGCAACCACTTATACCTTATATTATGATTCAAGTGGTTAAAAGTGTCACGTGATTGGCTTTATTTCTATTCGTCAGGGCAGGTCACGTGATTCGTAGTCGTATGTCAAATGAACCTAGGTCAAGGTGGAATTTTTAGGTTATATTTTTATTTTATTTTTGGTTCAATTTATTTGTAATTAGTATCCAATTTAATCTAAACGAACATTGTAGAAGCAAGCACGATATTAAAAAGCAAGTGTATTTATATGCTGGAAATAAATTAAACTTTCCTCGAAACTTTCTGTGCTTGGACTGTCATTGGTTTTTTTGGAACTGATTTTATTTATCACTTACAAAATGAACATTCGTTAAATATACATAGAACAACAAGAAAACTAGTTCCATAGTATACAAGGTATTGTTATTATAAAATTGCGTGTAAAATGTTTAAAATAAAGTATTTTAGAATTTAAATCTTGGAAAGCCGATGTCGAAAGTAGGGACAAATGCCAAATAATTTTATGGGCCAAACAACATTTTAGGCTCACGTGATGAAGTACAATACTTCCGTTGTTGTAGAAGTGGTAAGTATGAAAAATATTAGTACATAATTTTGTATACAAACACTATACCTACAATAAAATTTAGAAAAATTGTTGTCTCGTAATAGATAATTAAATTACACAAACAGTTGGTTTTGATAAGTGATAAACTATGTTTTATTTAGGTAAGATGATTACGTCACACTATGGACATTCAAATGACATCTAACACCTAAGGATACGTAAACTTGATAAACAGTTAGAAGTAAAATTATTAGAAAGGTGTTTAGACTACAAAGTAAGTTTTAGAAAGCTGTGTATTAGTATAGAGTTATGGGTACAGGAATATAAAACAGCTCAAAATAATCCTCTTAATGTACAAACCACAAGGTCAATCATATGATTATTTTATGGACCTGACTTTTGTCTTATTGTCATGAAAGCATCACTACTGTCTCAATTTGAAAAAAAATATTGATAGCACAGATGGGCTTAATAATAATTATGACTTTGAGAGGACCACTATTATGGTAGTGGATGATTTTAATGAAGGCTTTCCAGTTACCATAATGTTCCGTAACAGAAAAGATACCTTTATTTGGGTTTAAACGTGCCACTGCACAGATTATCCAGTACAGAGAGGGGACCTGCATATGCGAGTGTAAAATTTTTTAATAAGCTGCCTGCAAATCTTAAAGCTATGACCAATTTTATTGATTTTAAGAAATCCTTACTTGGATTGATTTTAGAAATAGAGCCTTACTCGGTGACTGATTTTTTAAATTATACTTTTTAAACTGTTTATTTTAAATGTAAGCTTCTTGTCTTATTGTTTTAAATCTATGTTATAGTATGTAGGGAGTATTTTGATTATGCTGTATTGTTTACATGACGCCGAGTCATTCAATTTCAGGTTTGTAAGACTGAAATTTTTTGATTAAAGAGATATTTGATTTGATTTGATTATAAATTAAATATTTTTTGAAGCGATAAGGCAAAAAGTAGGAGTCATTTCATGGAAATCATTTATGAGTAATCTTAGTGGGACATTTTATAATGATACTTCGATACCTCAAAAGTATCGATACTTTTCCACAGTATCGAGTATTTTGAGCATCGATACTTTTATAATGATTCCAAGTAGGTATCAATACTTTTTGCACTATCGGTATCGAAACCAAGTACTTACTTTACTACCACCAACATTTAAAATAACCTTGTGCCTGCCTATTGGAGGTTAAAGAGGTGTCAAACTGGGCCTGGTTACTGGGCGATAAAATTTTATAATGTATTGCGAGCTAATATGAAGAGTTTAGATCTTAGAAGTTTCAAGAGTAGAATTAAGGAAATTTTAATAAAAAATGCATTTTATAATTTTGATGAATTTATTTCTCATAATTTTAACTAATGTCCTCATTGTTTAATAATTTGTTCCATTTTAATATCTTCTTGAAAACTGTGTTATGCGTTTGTTTCTAAATTTTATATATTTTGCTACATATTGACGAGTGTAAGCACTGCTATGTAATAACATGAATAAACGAATTTCAATTTGAATTTGAATCTACCCCGTGTTTAAGTTCTTCGAAACTAAATTTTCATGACTATGCTTAATTTTGTTTGTTTCTAAGGTTTTAAAAAAGACTGATTATTGTCTATTTAAGCTAAATTCTATGATTATATACAGATGGTTGGTAAATTTTTTTAGTGTATTGTATGTTTGTGTTACTAAAATTACCTTTAATAAAACGCTAAATAAAATTTCAATGTTTTTATTGAAAGAAAATAATCCTGAAAATGACATCAGGAAATGGTTAATATATTCTACTTGAGACTAGGCTTTCCATATAGGTACTACAAAAATTGCTCAATCTTTGGAAGGCAGTAATGAGAAACACATGCAACTTGAAGTCTTTTTTCATGCAATAAAGATTTATTTTCATAAAAAAAAGTCCTTTATCTTTAAAAAAATTACATGTTATTGCATGTAAAAAAATTTTAGTTGTCAAAAGAATTTTACTTTTTGTGTATGTCTCATTATTAACTTTGTAAGATCGCAAAAATTTTTTTAGTATACAGAAAGTCGAGCCTTAGGGGGTGTTCTGCTTATTTTTCATTTTTTTCCCATTTTTATGATACTTCTTTAAGTTTTACTTTGAAGTGCACAACGAACGAAAACTAAATTTGAATATGTTATGGTATAATACCCTGTCAAAAAAGTGAAAAAATGGCTTTCATCTTCCCATCCTTTTACACCTAATTAAAATTTAAAAAATATAATAATTTTAATGAAAAGATTAGGTATTTCCTATATTATTGATACGTTAATAACTAAATAAATTCATAATACATAATATAAGAAATGGTTGTAATATGTAATACCTTCGCCAGAGTGTCAAAAATTATGTCTGTGAAGTTGGCCCCCCAAATGTAAAATTTATTAAAAATTAATGGAGTTCTGAGTTTCCTATGAAGAGTTCTTTTCACTTTTTATTAATAGTTACGTTAATAGTTCTACAGTTCTGCATAAAGATAATGACATTTTGTTGTTGAATTTTTTCCTTAGCAAAAAGCACAAAACATGTATTAGAATTTTTTGGGTAAGAGTTCTGGCCTCGAAAATCACAAAGAACTGTAGAACTCCTTTAGAACTATTAAGCACTGTGGCCACACTTTTGGTTTTGCAACAATGGGGAGCTGCCTGAAGTTAGCACCCCATTTTGAAAGCAGTGTTTTTACTTTTATTTAAACGGAACTATTAATAAAAATTGAAAAGAACTCTTCATAGGAAACTCAGAACTCCATTAATTTTTAATAAAGTTTACATTTGGGGGGCCAACTTTAGACATCAAAAATTACAGGACAGATACATAGAAAAACTGACGCTGTAAATTTACAATTATTTTAAAAGCATGTAATTATCGATATTTATACTTCAGTTTTACAGGAGTTTTTTAAAACCAAATCGGACGATTTAACTAATACACTAGACATTAAAAACCTACTGAAATTATCGATTAATTAGTTGCTGCCTAACTTGCCTAGCTACTCCTAAAACTGGATTATGATCATGTTCAACATCATCAATACCTAGCAAAGGAATATCAAAGACTATATTATGTTCAACTCCTGCACCGATGCATATATTATGCAGTACAACACAGGCATTTTTACAATAGTACCGAAAAACTAACTTTAGGCGTCCAATACATCTTTCCACAGTGCTTTGTGTTATTTTGTAAGACTGATTATATCTGCCTTCTGGGGTTCCGGGGTCTGCATTTTCAACGGGGGAAGTAGCCATGGCTCCAGAGGGTATCCTGAGTCTCCTATAACAACCAATCTGTACATTCTCCTGAAAGTGAAAATTTAAAAAAAATTAAAAATACTTGTAATATTTTCGCAAAATTAACTTCTTATTTATAGCATACAAAAACAGATTTTTTAACTTCAGAAAAATAAATATTTTTAGGTAAAACATATTATTAATCTGTAAATACTAACCCCTGTTGTACTTAAGCTCCAATAAATTTTTCACTGCAGATGCCCTCCATATAAAATTTGGTCGAACCACAATATTTGGCATTAAAATTAATGATTTGTAGATCATAGTTACAAATAATTTGGCAATTTTTTGAATGAAATCCTTTTTGATTAACATAAAGATGTTCATCCTCTGCAGGTGCTATTAGTGCAGTCAATGCACCCGATGATTCCAGGAAATCCAGCTTTTCCATAAAACCCCTTTGAGCTTCGTTAATTTCTTGTGGGGTTCTGGGAAACCTAATCCACAAATGACCTAAAATAGTCACTATTGCATTGGCCACTTCATAGATGCATCTGCTCCTCGCTACTTGCCAACTTGTAGATAACAAGAATTCTTCAGCAATGCCCCATTGATAATTGCCTGTGGCAAAGAACGCAATTAGAATTTTTGTCTGTGTGGGTATTCTGGTTGACCTTATTTTCTGCCTCTAAATGGTCCACCAAATTATCAAACTATGCCACTAAGTCCTTGTTGAGACGAAATAATTCTACAAACCTTGTGTCGTGTAGCGAAAAGGGATCGCTTTCGTCTCTCATCACACGCTTTTGAACCCGATTTTCATACATACGTACATTGTTTTCTAAATTATTAATTAAAAACCTTTGTGCAGGGAACATTTTACTATAATCCAAATTCAGTATTAATAAAAATAAGAAAAATTTGACAATTCGCACAAAAATAATAAATAAACAATTGAGGTTATGGTTAAGACCTGACTTCTCTTCTTTTTTACTAAAAAAAATGTATAACTATACGCAACCCATAATACACGCAGGCATGTGTGGTTGCTTATACAGTAAAGCATATTAGCTAGTACATAATAAAGTATTTAAAAAAAGATATTTCAACAATATTCCCCATATCTTTTTTAATGCTCGCTTTTTTTACAAATCTATTTTTTTGCTCTCGATTAATCGACGTAAAATTTTACAAGGCGACACGCTTTGATCATACGTTCGGACGTCGTGCTCTCTCTCTTTTCTCGTTCTCGCTCTGCTCTCTCCATCTATTTGTTGCGCCAAGAGGAGCTAACGGCTACCACTTTCACGCGCTTCAATTTTCGCCGGACGCGTAAGCGACGAAAGCTCACGCTGTGATTGGTTGAATATGTGGCATAGCGACGCGTTAGGTGACTGCGCAACATCACGGGTGCGTGCAGTGGTTCCGCCAGCTCCGACCGCGCACTTTTATCGGCCGGCTTGTAAAATTCTGTCATCCAAGTGAAAAAAAAAGTTTTCAATTTAGTAAAGGTGCTATCGTATGTGTTTATAGTGTTGATTATTTAGAAGAAAACAAAACATTTCGTAGTGTTTGTTAGACTTTCATGTTTTAACCAAACGGATGGGTTGTGTTGTGTAGTAATAATAACAATAACCTTTATTATTGTTTCAAGAACAGCGTGCGAGTCCGTCAGAGAAAGTTCGTTTCATTTTGGACTTTACTTCCAGTCAAGAGGCTCGTAATGCGTCGTTTGGAAGCGCGTTCGTTTTTATAGTTATTTTGTAGAGTTATTGAATGTTGTTTGTCGTAATTTTTTTTTTGAAGGTAAAGTTTATTATTAATTTAGTTTAAAAATTATTTAATTCGCTTAAAAATTAAGGACGATATAAATAAACCTGTTAATAAAAGTCAAATTTTCTATTAAATATGATTTAAAATAGGCAAATAAAAAAAAGGACATGCTTAAGTGTTAGGAGTTTTTTGTTTAAAGCTAATTTGGAACCAAAATTTTTGTACAGGTACTCTTTTTCTTCCAAAAATTTCTGGTCGGCCTAGTGGAACCAAATTTTACTCTTGTTTTGAACAGCTGTTCTCTGGCTTTTTTGTGTTGTTGTAAGTATTTTAACTTTTTGAATTTTTGAATGTTTTAAAAGATTTAGTATGATTTCTTACTTTAAAGATAACAAATCTATTATTTTTCAAACCTGTTACATAGGAATATTCTAGGAAGAATTGGCAACGTCACAGTGACTTCTGACGTCAAAACAAAAGAGTTTTTTCTGTAACTGACATTTGTCGATGTTTTTTATATGGCCATGTAGTTATTGCCAGTGGTGCGTAGATACAAAAAAATTTTTTTTTGCGGGGCGATATCTACCATTTTTTATCATGAAGCGCCATTTATGAATATTTTTATTCAGTCTGAATTCATACCAGCATTTACGGGTTTCAATATATGCAGTGAATTTCATAACACCCTGTATATATATATATATATATATATATATATATATATATATATATATATATATATATATATATATATATATATATATATGTATTTTTGGCAGGTTCTTGGACTGTTGATATATATATTGTTTTTAATTTTGTTTTCTTGGGGATTTAGTCCGTTGTGAGGCAAATAAAATGTGGTGTTTTTGGTTACATTTTATATTACTAACGTTTCGGTAATAGATATACCTTCATCAGAGTGCAGTAGCTGAAAACATTTTTTTATTTTAACAGTTTTTAGGTAATATTCTAGGAACTAGTTACTAAGTTTATATATAAGTATAAAGGTGTTACCTTTTATTAAAAATCCAAGGATTGGCACATTGTACTGCGAGGCACTTTATAAAAAATTGCACTTTCTGTTACTTTGAAGTTTTTAACACTCCCAAATTGTCAGACGACCCTTTCGCCAAAAGTAGATGTGCGTTTTTCAGTTACTATTTAATAAAGCTAGACTAAATATGTATATACCGACTTATCTGTTTAAAAACTTCAAAGTAACAGAAAGTGCAATTTTTTATAAAGTGCCTCGCAGTACAATGTGCCAATCCTTGGATTTTTAATAAAAGGTAACACCTTTATACTTATATATAAACTTAGTAACTAGTTCCTAGAATATTACCTAAAAACTGTTAAAATAAAAAAATGTTTTCAGCTACTGCACTCTGATGAAGGTATATCTATTACCGAAACGTTAGTAATATAAAATGTAACCAAAAACACCACATTTTATTTGCCTCACAACGGACTAAATCCCCAAGAAAACAAAATTAAAAACTATATATATATATATATATATATATATATATATATATATATATATATATATATATATATATATATATATATATATATATATATATATATATATATATATATATATATATATGTATGTATGTATGTATGTATGGCAAAGGGTGCTTTTGAAGACCTTTTTTAATAACCAATGGTGCTTCTAAGAACACTTGGTGCTTATGGGGACCGTCCTCATAAGAATTTTATATCTATCGAGTTTTGTAGGGACAGTCCTCATTATATCTTTTTTATGTCCATTGTGTTTTATGAGACTTTTTTAAGTGGCTGTCCCTATATAATCCATTTAATATCGATTGTGTTTTGTGAGAACTTCGGATTTTTAGTTCTAAAGTGGTTTTTAGGTACCTACAGCAACTATTTAAAATAATGAGAAGCAAATCATTTAAAATTTAATTAATAAACAGTTCACCGTCAAATAATAAAAGGCTATTAAAAGCAAAAAACAAAAATTAAAAGCATTAATGCTCATTTGCCGTTTATTTTTCCATTTTCAGGTGAAAATTTAAAGGCAACTGTTTTATTTTGAACTTTGAACAACTAATGCCCGGTTTCTCAAAATTTAAGGTTATTTGAGCGATACTCTAACACTTTTGTAGTGGGATCGGAATCAGCTGATTGACGTTTGTCGCCCATGGCCCAATTTTTTGTTTTTTCAGTCGTTTTTCTTCTGTTTTTAAGACGTTTTGAGTGTTTTAATTGGTTTTTTGTATTGTTAGACTTGATATTGTTATTTTTGTGTATGTGCACTATTTTTTATACTTAATTCATCCTGTTTTGGGTAAGTTGTCAGTTTGTTTAAAACTAATAATTATTTTATAAAGAATACTTTTTAGAATATGGATTACAATAATAATTTAATTATTATGTATCTAGTCCACAAGAGACAGAGAGAAGAGACTCGTGGTGGATCTCAGAGTTGTGATGGAGCAAAAAAGACTTTGGTATTAAACATAACCAAAAATTTTACTAAAAAATAAGCCTAGTTTTAACTTTTTTGGACGAAAAAAGACCATAACATGGCATTAGCGACTCTAGTTTGTCAATGTTGTTTTCTTATAATGACCCAAAATAATTTTAAACTTAAAGGTTAGGTTAGAATAAATTTTTGTTTTAAGGTTTTGTTAAATATTGTCCTAATTTGTGTTGTTCTTTTTTAGATCGAGGCCTATTATTGTAACATTGTTGTTGAAGCATTTAATCAGGTATTAATCAGGTAATTGTTTGATTTAATAGCGGTATTACTTTGAGCCAAAGATATTTCTGCTTTATCGTGTTGCTGTATTGTGTAATTTACATTTTACTCGTATGTAGAATATTAATGTGTGTAAAGAGTATGTGTTATTATCATATTTTAGATAACTTCTGCTGCAACAGGTTTTATTGAATTAACCATTACCAAATAAAATGGTGGCCCTGTACGAAGACTACTAGGCCTCTTAAAAGAAAGAGAGCTAAGCCAGCTACTGAGGTCAGCAATTCTACTGCATATGAGATTCTTCATGAAATATATGACATGATGCCAAACGTGAGTATTTAACTGTTGCAGGTAATGTTTATTTCTAACTAAAATTTTATTTCTACAGCTCGTGACTAAGACTTTTGGTCGATGCATCTACATAACACATAGGAAGCCATGTATCAGGTTATACAGTTCTGCATAAGTATCAACTATTTAAAGTTTATTTTTAAGTTAAAATTAGGTCAGTTCTAATGTTTAAATGCAAGAATTTGCTTTAAATGTTAATGTTCTGTTACTGATCGAATATATTCTAAAAAAACGTATTTTCTGGGTAATTTATGAAACAATTTATAAGCATCGTATTACTGTAATACTTTAAATCAATAAACAAAAATCCCTGTTTTGTTTTATTTACGCGTCCACCTTAGGAACACGTTTTTTCAAATTGTTTGACCTCAGTTTTAGAAAAAATCTAAATATAACTGCCCTAGAGCAGGGGTCTTCAACCTTTTTTTTTATTAAAGGGTCAGATTTGGGATTCCTTATCGACCGGTGGGCCAGACGTGAAGAAGGTCGCAGGCGAAAACTTTTCGAGACCACACCCAAATTTCGTCAAGAATTCGCCCAACTATTTTCGTAAATTAAATTATTGCTTTTTTTCGTCTAAAAGAGGTAATATAACGAGTAGGCAATATTTAAAGTTTTGAGTAATTTATTAATAAATAGGGTTAATTCGGGGAAAAAATAGTAGATGGCGCTTAAGTAAGCTCGATAGGTTGGCTTTAATACCGTCGTATTTACCCCACTTCTGTCTGTCCTCAAAAGCATCAGTATATACGTAAACAATTCGCGCTAATTTTTGCTGTCCTCATAAGCACCTGTTTATTGCTGTACATTAATCAATATATTAAAAAGTGAAAGCACAACAAAACGAAACTTTTTTACTTTCTTAACTAGATTGCGTAATGAAAGTAAGCACTTAGAAAGAATTTTCAGAAATTTGACTTGGAAAGGAATAAAAGGGTATTGGTAATGGTAATGAACATTATATGGATCTATTAACGTAGATGATTTTTTTTACTTTGTTTGGATCGCGCTAATTTTTGCTGTCCTGATAAGCACCGGTTTATTGCTGTACATTAATCAATATATTAAAAAGTGAAAGCAAAACAAAACGAAAATGTTTTACCTTCTTAACTAGATTTCGTAATGAAAGTAACCAACAAGAAAGAATTTTCAGAAATCTAGGCGTGTTTTATTTTCTATATTATTTTTTTATTTCAGCTGTCCTCAAAACCACTAATACATCAAAAATTATGTCGCGCAGTTTTTGCTGTCCTAATAAGAACCTTTAATTAATTGTCTCAATTATAGTTTCCAAATATGTATTTTAACAATTAATTTTTACAAGAGAATGACTTTTGCTTTTTAGCCCCTATTGTTAAGGTGTTTTGAAAGAATTGCACATACTAAAAAAACAGGTTGTCAACAAATAACATCTTTTTAATTTACGTTTTCGTCACAGAGCAGAATACCAAAATTGTTTTTCTTGTGTTATTATTAGCTGTGAAGCGTCTTCGGTTCACTCCGCGTCAAATGTTTTGCAAAGCAGCGGCTAAATAGGTACTCTGCTGATTCATAATCCGAGTTTACACGATTTCAGTAGCTAAAGCGAATCACTAAAACAAGTTGCTAAAAGACTCTGGTATATGGTTTTGTCATTTTAATAGGGGTAGGGGACCGCCAGTAGCCTAGCACACACCTGCGTACCAAGTTTCGTATAAATCACTAAAGTACTTCTCTAGTTATCGGCGTATACAGACTATTTTTTTGAGAGACCGACAGACAGACAGAAATGTAACAAAAAATGTTTAAAAAGACTTGAAATGCAAAGATCTGTATTTTTTTTAAATATAAGGACTTTATTAACGATCACAATAGCTCCCCATATATGTATGTACCACTATTTGGTATTATGTCGGAGCTAGAAAAAATAAATAAATCTATTGAACGCCGGTTCGCGTATTTTTAATATTGTTCCAAGGAATTATAAATGCACTTAATATTTCATGAAATCGTTGGCACATAGCTGATTGACAAAATGTTCCGAAACATGCCACTACATATTAAAACGAAAATTTTTCTAACAAATTTTTGTTTTTTCCCAGAAATTTTTGTATACATGATCGTTCATATTGGATGTATATACATGTATACCAATAAATTTTAAATATCTCAAAAAATTAATCACATCATCAAATGTACAAAAATGTCCCTACAAGAACCGTTGCCTAGAAAATTTGTTTTTTTTTTGCTTAAGTCGACTTTTTAAAAAAAAAATTGGTATACATAGGGTTTAATATATAATGTATACAGATGTATAGCAATGTGCACTAATATATAAGTCGGTCCTCAAAAGCACCCTTAGCCATACATATATATATATATATATATATATATATATATATATATATATATATATATATATATATATATATATATATATATATATATATATATATATATATAGTGACCGGCAAAAAGTTCGCAACATATGGGAAAAATTTTTATTAGGTGAGTATTGGAAAAACTTTTCCGGGGGATCGGTTCTGCATGTCCGATAACCTAAAAATCGATTTTGACATACGTCACGTGACCACTGGTATAGCGTCAAATTAAAAAAAAATTGTTAATTTACAAAAAGTGAGGTTAGTTGACGAGATATCAAAAAAAGTTATTTGAAAAAATTGCTTAGAATTAAATTCTAGGTCCTTGTGCAAAATTTTAAGGTTTTATTTAAAAAAATTGGAAAACTCAATTTTTTTTAAATATTTTTTTATCGATTTACAAATTTCCAGTTTTTTTCGTTTAGATAGCTTGGCTAATGTAAAGCCCATGTATCTGGATGAAAATAAACGAATGTAGTAGTTTTTTCTACAATTGACAGGACAAAATTAAAAAAAACAGGGTTTCGCCGGACGCTAGCTGTTGCAATGATTTGTATCTAGCAGCAGTGTCAAAATTTTAGAGACATTTCAATGAGATTACATTGAGAAAACCTTAATCGTCTTAAATATATCTGAAGTTCGACTTTTTGTAAAGTTAAGGGGAGTAAAATAGATAATAAACAAAAAATTACCTGTTTATTTAATCGAAATTTCATAAACGAAAACCAATGTAAGAAAAACTTAAAAGTAGTCAAATTCTGTACTAACAACATAAAAAATCATTGTTTTTCCTTGGGTGCACAAAATTTAAAACTCAGTATGACCACCATTTCTCTCCATACATACTATTGTTCTCGAGCGCAACTCTCGATTAACATTTCGGAGCATTTTACGATTTATTTGCAATACACAATTTCTAATGACATTCTCTAAATTTTGTATATTCCTAAAGGGTCGATGTTTGTACACAGAGTTCTTTAGGTATCCCCACATAAAGAAATCTAACGGAGTCAGATCTGGTGATCTCGCAGGCCACGGATTTTCAGAAAACCGTCCTATCCACTGGTTTCCAAATTCTTGATCCAGCCATCTCTTCACCTCATTTGTGGAATGAATGCTAGCTCCGTCTTGTTGAAAGTATAAATTTCTTCTTTCGGCTAATGACAAATTGTCTAAAAAGTCAGATATCTCAGTTTGTAGAAATTCTAAATATCGTTCTGAATTTAAATTGTCTCTAAAGAAAAAAGGTCCCACTATTCTGAGGTTGAAAATTCCGCACCACACATTAACCTTAAAACTATATTGGTCTTTACTCTGAATTACAAAGTCTGGGTTTTCGGTGGCCCACCATCTACAGTTTTGTGAACTGACGGTTCCGTTAGAGGTAAATGTAGCTTCATCCGAGAAAAGAACGTTCTTTGGGAAATTAAAATCTTCCTCAATCATACCCTGGAACCAGGCACAAAAATCGAAGCGGGCGTCATAATCCCTATCTTTTAATACTTGTACAAATTTAGGTTTGTACGGATGAAATTTGTTTCTTTTTAATATCCTCCGCACAGATCTTTCGTGAATGTTAGTGATCTCCGATATTTGACTAACTGCTAATTGGGGTGTTTCTGTGATCGACAAACACACATCCAGAGAACCTTCGTCACCTGTTACCGGTTTTTCATGGGAAACTTTATACTGATTTTCTACCGATCCCGTTTCTTTAAATTTATTGACTAGACGAGATACTGTGGAATAATGGAGGGATTTATCGGGGTGCCTCTCATTAAAAATTGCTGCTGTTTCTCTATGGCTTTTGTAATTATCTCCAGAAATTAAAATAATTTCTATCTTTTCCTGAAGAAGTAGTGTGGGTGCCATTTTAAGGAATAAAATATTAATAAACTTATGTAAAATATCAAACTTAGTAAGATGCGAGACATAAACCAATGACATAGGTTGAAATCAAACAAATTATAATTTGTTTGACATTTTTCTGTTGTTTTTAACCTACTAGATTATTTGGTTGTTTTAATTTCAGAGCCTGCTTTGGTAGTTTTAAGTACAACTAAATAGACCTGGTTGTTAAATTTATGTGCGAAAAATCTTAATAAAATCTTGATACAGTCATTTCATTAGATTCAAACCATTGCAACAGCGAGCGTCCGGCGAACACCTATTTTTTCGATTTTGTCCTGTCAATTGTAGAATTGTAGATCTGACTCCGTTAGATTTTTTTATGTGGGGATACCTAAAGAACCCTGTGTACAAACATCGACCCTTTAGGAATATACAAAATTTAGAGAATGTCATTATAAATTGTGTATTGCAAATAAATCGTAAAATGCTCCGAAATGTTAATCGAGAGTTGCGCTCGAGAACAACAGTATGTATGGAGAGAAATGGTGGTCATACTGAGTTTTAAATTTTGTGCACCCAAGGAAAAACAATGATTTTTTGTGTTGTTAGTACAGAATTTGACTACTTTTAAGTTTTTCTTACATTGGTTTTCGTTTATAAAATTTCGATTAAATAAACAGGTAATTTTTTGTTTATTATCTATTTTAATCCCCTTAACTTTACAAAAAGTCGAACTTCAGATATATTTAAGACGATTAAGATTTTCTCAATGTAATCTCATTGAAATGTCTCTAAAATTTTGACACTGCTGCTAGATACAAATCATTGCAACAGCTAGCGTCCGGCGAAACCCTGTTTTTTTTAATTTTGTCCTGTCAATTGTAGAAAAAACTACTACATTCGTTTATTTTCATCCAGATACATGGGCTTTACATTAGCCAAGCTATCTAAACGAAAAAAACTGGAAATTTGTAAATCGATAAAAAAATATTTAAAAAAAATTGAGTTTTCCAATTTTTTTAAATAAAATCTTAAAATTTTGCACAAGGACCTAGAATTTAATTCTAAGCAATTTTTTCAAATAACTTTTTTTGATATCTCGTCAACTAACCTCACTTTTTGTAAATTAACAATTTTTTTTTAATTTGACGCTATACCAGTGGTCACGTGACGTATGTCAAAATCGATTTTTAGGTTATCGGACATGCAGAACCGATCCCCTGGGAAAGTTTTTCCGATACTCTCCTAATAAAAATTTTTCCCATATGTTGCGAACTTTTTGCCGGTCACTGTATATATATATATATATATATATATATATATATATATATATATATATATATATATATATATATATATATATATATATATATATATATATTCAAAACTGAAGTAGTGGGGATGCAGTCTTTATTGAAGGTGGCCTTAACTAAGGAATAAAACCCTTTTTTGATTTGTCAAGCTTTCGAGAATTTATTTTTCTCTTCTTCAGGACTTCTACAATAAAAAATTAATTTAAGTTAGTAAAATCTAACCTAGTAATCTTCATAATAAAAGAACTCACCAAAGTGGGCAGTTAAATTAAAAACAGGAATCTCCATGCGAAAATGCTGGATTTGTCTCCATTCTTTATCACACCACTACATTCCTCGGGGTGTTATGAGGAAAACCGAACGGAAAAATCCATAGGATAAATCCCGCGCTTTAGCAGGATAGACGCGACAGGAAATTGACATTTGACAGATTATGAAATTATGCCCGACATTCATGCTTAGCAACACTTGGTTAAAAGAAGACAATTGAATACAGAGGGGTAAGAAGGAGAGAGACAACACTCATTAAGCACTGGCGCATGGTATCGGAAGGTTAGTAAAATGTTCATAGGTTGTTGAGAAGTTATTGAATCAAAAATATAATAAGTTGTTGATAAATTGGCGGAGAGTTCCAAAACTATCATAATTTAGTTAATCCTAGTAACACAGGTATAATATGTACAGAAAGGTAAGTTTTAGGCAACGTAATTACACCCTCTCAACCCAGAGCTACTACTCATCAGGGGCTGGATAATCAAGTAAACTGAGATATTTTTCTTTCTCAAGTCTTAATAAGTAACTGTAGACGGTGCTAAGTTCCGATATATCACTTTTTTTATTAAGGCAGTTAGGTTCAAGGTTGATGTGAACCATCTCAAGGAAAAGTCTTTTATAGTATGAATTTTCATTTTCTAAGATCTCAGCACCTTCCCAGTCCATTTGATGATCTTTATCAATAACATGCTCTGCCAAAGCGCAAGAATGTACACCTCGGCGGCAGTCACTTTTGTGGGAAGTAATACGGCCCTTTACATTTCTAGATGTCTGACCTATGTATGATAAGTTACAATTTTTACAGGGGACTCTGTATACAATGCCACATTTTTCATCCCTGCTAAGAGGGGTCTTAGTTCTAGAATAAATCTGAGAAATGGTTTTTATTTGCTTTCTCGCTATTTTTATGTTAGTATGTTTAAAAACATTTATTAATTTTTCTGTTATATTGTCAATATGTGGTAATGAACAATAGAAAGTTGTTCGAGGATTGTTTTCTACTACACTATTGTTTTGTGTGTGAGAATTTGATGGATTAACAGAAATCGGTGTTTGTGATGTTAGGGACATGGGTTGTGATTGCCTTTCAAAAATGTTTTCTGGTATCTTGTACTGAGTGCTGAACAGGAATTTGTTAATAAGGTTTACTGGATAGGAATTCTCCACCAATATGCCCCTCAGTTGGTTTAAAGCTTCTTTTCTGTGTCGGGGGTGAGTGAGTTTAACTGCTCTATTTTTCATACCTAAGATTAGGTTTATTTTTGTTCTCATAGGGTGGTAAGAGAAGTAACTGACAAACCTATTCGAACAATATGGTTTTCTATACCACCTCGTTCGCAGGATGTCGTCATTATCTCTAGTGACCAACATATCCAGAAATGGGATAGAGTTATTAGTTTCTTCCTCAATGGTGAATTGAACATGTCGGTCGTAAGAGTTGAACAATTCTAGAGCTACCTCTGCTCTACCCCTCGGTACAGAGAGCAAAAGGTCATCCACGTATCTTTTTACAAAAGGAATGTGAAAAGGCATATATTGTAGACAATCCCTAACCAAGTCATCCAGTACATAGTTAACCAGGATAGGGGAAATTTTGGATCCCATGGGGGTACCAAATATTTGTTTATAGTATGTGTTGTTGAAGATTAGTACATTAGAATCAAAGATGTAAGTTAGAATATTTTCGAATTGTTCAGCAGTTAAGTTGCAAAATTGTGAAATCGTGTCCCAGTGATTATTTATACTCTTTAAAATAGATTCCAAAGATAAGTTGGTAAATAGCGAGACAACATCAAAACTAACAATAACATAATTGTGAGGAAGTTGAAAATTATTAACAAATTGACTGAACGAAAAAGAATCTCTTACATAAAATTCGTTGTTTGTGTTATAAGATGCTGTTAGAATATCTGTTAGATATTTTGCCAAAGCTCCATTGGGGCTGTTTATAGAAGAGACAATCGGCCTCATTGACAGTGTTGGTTTATGTATTTTCGGCAATGTGTAAAATCTTGGTGCTACCGAATTATAAGTGTTTAATTTAAAGGCTGTAGCTTCGTCAATGACGCCCTGTTCTTTCAATGTCTTGACAATTCTATTCGCTTTAAGCTGCAATGTATAAGTAGGATTCTGATTTAATTTTTTATAATAGTGATCATCTTCAAGTAATTCTTGACTTTTTTGAATGTAATCCTCTTTATACATCGCAACAGTGACGTTACCCTTATCACTACGAAGAATATAAATGTCTGGATGGTCCCTTAAGAAGAGCTTGCATCTATTAAAAATATCATTCAGGAATGGTTTGTTATTATGATTTTTGTGTATAAAGTTAGTTAAGACATTAGTATACTGAGCCCTAAAGCAATCTTTCTGTTTATCATCACAGCTTGAAATAATATTTTCCAAATCAGCAAGAAGGTGTGTGATTTTAATTTCTTTAGTTGGGGGACAAAGACTGAATTTGGGCCCAAGAGAAATTAAATCTATAATCTCTTGGGGAAAATTGATGTTGGTAAGGTTTTTAAACCATTTAGGCTGTGTTTTTATTTTAGTAATATTATAAGTTTTAAGTTGTTCAAGCTTTCTGATGTTTCTATTTTTTATATCTCTAAATATTTTGTTGTATTTAGTTTTCTGTCTGCTATCGAACTCGTCTATAACGTGATGAGGAAGAACATCAGAAAGTTGTTGAACCACATTGTTAAAATTGTGTTTTAAGTTAGTTAATTCACAGAAAGTTGCTTTTATCTCCAAATTTAAAATATTCTTTCTCAACCTGTTATTGAAGTTTCCGATCTTCTTGCCAAGGTAACCCTCACTGTGATGTAATAGGGCATTGATAGTCCCCACTACTTCAGTTTTGAATATTTTTTCTTAACTAGTCAGTCGCGACTACTCTCCCTTATTTTTTCAGATATGGGGTTTTTCTCAGAAATTAAACATCACTATGGTGCCGCCACAGTGTGCTTACTTAAAACCATGGCCAAAATTACCAGCAAACAGGCGTCGATGCGAAACAGAAGGATTTTTCTCCTAAAATGTCGGCAGTTCGAAATATCTCCGAACCATATAACTAACGGTACGGCGACTATCAATGCCCTATTACATCACAGTGAGGGTTACCTTGGCAAGAAGATCGGAAACTTCAATAACAGGTTGAGAAAGAATATTTTAAATTTGGAGATAAAAGCAACTTTCTGTGAATTAACTAACTTAAAACACAATTTTAACAATGTGGTTCAACAACTTTCTGATGTTCTTCCTCATCACGTTATAGACGAGTTCGATAGCAGACAGAAAACTAAATACAACAAAATATTTAGAGATATAAAAAATAGAAACATCAGAAAGCTTGAACAACTTAAAACTTATAATATTACTAAAATAAAAACACAGCCTAAATGGTTTAAAAACCTTACCAACATCAATTTTCCCCAAGAGATTATAGATTTAATTTCTCTTGGGCCCAAATTCAGTCTTTGTCCCCCAACTAAAGAAATTAAAATCACACACCTTCTTGCTGATTTGGAAAATATTATTTCAAGCTGTGATGATAAACAGAAAGATTGCTTTAGGGCTCAGTATACTAATGTCTTAACTAACTTTATACACAAAAATCATAATAACAAACCATTCCTGAATGATATTTTTAATAGATGCAAGCTCTTCTTAAGGGACCATCCAGACATTTATATTCTTCGTAGTGATAAGGGTAACGTCACTGTTGCGATGTATAAAGAGGATTACATTCAAAAAAGTCAAGAATTACTTGAAGATGATCACTATTATAAAAAATTAAATCAGAATCCTACTTATACATTGCAGCTTAAAGCGAATAGAATTGTCAAGACATTGAAAGAACAGGGCGTCATTGACGAAGCTACAGCCTTTAAATTAAACACTTATAATTCGGTAGCACCAAGATTTTACACATTGCCGAAAATACATAAACCAACACTGTCAATGAGGCCGATTGTCTCTTCTATAAACAGCCCCAATGGAGCTTTGGCAAAATATCTAACAGATATTCTAACAGCATCTTATAACACAAACAACGAATTTTATGTAAGAGATTCTTTTTCGTTCAGTCAATTTGTTAATAATTTTCAACTTCCTCACAATTATGTTATTGTTAGTTTTGATGTTGTCTCGCTATTTACCAACTTATCTTTGGAATCTATTTTAAAGAGTATAAATAATCACTGGGACACGATTTCACAATTTTGCAACTTAACTGCTGAACAATTCGAAAATATTCTAACTTACATCTTTGATTCTAATGTACTAATCTTCAACAACACATACTATAAACAAATATTTGGTACCCCCATGGGATCCAAAATTTCCCCTATCCTGGTTAACTATGTACTGGATGACTTGGTTAGGGATTGTCTACAATATATGCCTTTTCACATTCCTTTTGTAAAAAGATACGTGGATGACCTTTTGCTCTCTGTACCGAGGGGTAGAGCAGAGGTAGCTCTAGAATTGTTCAACTCTTACGACCGACATGTTCAATTCACCATTGAGGAAGAAACTAATAACTCTATCCCATTTCTGGATATGTTGGTCACTAGAGATAATGACGACATCCTGCGAACGAGGTGGTATAGAAAACCATATTGTTCGAATAGGTTTGTCAGTTACTTCTCTTACCACCCTATGAGAACAAAAATAAACCTAATCTTAGGTATGAAAAATAGAGCAGTTAAACTCACTCACCCCCGACACAGAAAAGAAGCTTTAAACCAACTGAGGGGCATATTGGTGGAGAATTCCTATCCAGTAAACCTTATTAACAAATTCCTGTTCAGCACTCAGTACAAGATACCAGAAAACATTTTTGAAAGGCAATCACAACCCATGTCCCTAACATCACAAACACCGATTTCTGTTAATCCATCAAATTCTCACACACAAAACAATAGTGTAGTAGAAAACAATCCTCGAACAACTTTCTATTGTTCATTACCACATATTGACAATATAACAGAAAAATTAATAAATGTTTTTAAACATACTAACATAAAAATAGCGAGAAAGCAAATAAAAACCATTTCTCAGATTTATTCTAGAACTAAGACCCCTCTTAGCAGGGATGAAAAATGTGGCATTGTATACAGAGTCCCCTGTAAAAATTGTAACTTATCATACATAGGTCAGACATCTAGAAATGTAAAGGGCCGTATTACTTCCCACAAAAGTGACTGCCGCCGAGGTGTACATTCTTGCGCTTTGGCAGAGCATGTTATTGATAAAGATCATCAAATGGACTGGGAAGGTGCTGAGATCTTAGAAAATGAAAATTCATACTATAAAAGACTTTTCCTTGAGATGGTTCACATCAACCTTGAACCTAACTGCCTTAATAAAAAAAGTGATATATCGGAACTTAGCACCGTCTACAGTTACTTATTAAGACTTGAGAAAGAAAAATATCTCAGTTTACTTGATTATCCAGCCCCTGATGAGTAGTAGCTCTGGGTTGAGAGGGTGTAATTACGTTGCCTAAAACTTACCTTTCTGTACATATTATACCTGTGTTACTAGGATTAACTAAATTATGATAGTTTTGGAACTCTCCGCCAATTTATCAACAACTTATTATATTTTTGATTCAATAACTTCTCAACAACCTATGAACATTTTACTAACCTTCCGATACCATGCGCCAGTGCTTAATGAGTGTTGTCTCTCTCCTTCTTACCCCTCTGTATTCAATTGTCTTCTTTTAACCAAGTGTTGCTAAGCATGAATGTCGGGCATAATTTCATAATCTGTCAAATGTCAATTTCCTGTCGCGTCTATCCTGCTAAAGCGCGGGATTTATCCTATGGATTTTTCCGTTCGGTTTTCCTCATAACACCCCGAGGAATGTAGTGGTGTGATAAAGAATGGAGACAAATCCAGCATTTTCGCATGGAGATTCCTGTTTTTAATTTAACTGCCCACTTTGGTGAGTTCTTTTATTATGAAGATTACTAGGTTAGATTTTACTAACTTAAATTAATTTTTTATTGTAGAAGTCCTGAAGAAGAGAAAAATAAATTCTCGAAAGCTTGACAAATCAAAAAAGGGTTTTATTCCTTAGTTAAGGCCACCTTCAATAAAGACTGCATCCCCACTACTTCAGTTTTGAATATTTTTTCTTAACTAGTCAGTCGCGACTACTCTCCCTTATATATATATATATATATATATATATATATATATATATATATATATATATATATATGTATATATATATATATATATATATATATATATATATATATATATATATATATATATATATATATATATATATATATATATATATATATATATATATATACAGTGACCGGCAAAAAGTTCGCAACATATGGGAAAAATTTTTATTAGGAGAGTATCGGAAAAACTTTCCCAGGGGATCGGTTCTGCATGTCCGATAACCTAAAAATCGATTTTGACATACGTCACGTGACCACTGGTATAGCGTCAAATTAAAAAAAATTTGTTAATTTACAAAAAGTGAGGTTAGTTGACGAGATATCAAAAAAAGTTATTTGAAAAAATTGCTTAGAATTAAATTCTAGGTCCTTGTGCAAAATTTTAAGATTTTATTTAAAAAAATTGGAAAACTCAATTTTTTTTAAATATTTTTTTATCGATTTACAAATTTCCAGTTTTTTTCGTTTAGATAGCTTGGCTAATGTAAAGCCCATGTATATATATATATATATATATATATATATAAGGGTTATCCCTTTATTTTTAAAAATGGGACGTAAAAAAATTTTTTGCGCGCGGGCGCTTCTAGGTCCAGGCGCGGCCCTGATCAAATACAATCTAAGTAGACTTTTATGCTCGGCAAAAGCCTAGACGTATTCAGCTAATATATGTTTCTAATTTTGTATGTAGAATTTATGTTGCCGAAATGTGTTGCTTATAATATAAGATTAGAATCTACATTTGTGTTTTAATAATTATGACACACTTTTAGTAATAACCTACACCAAGCCCTACAGAACAATAAAACGTTCGATCTTGTTATCATTGCTTTCGAACATGATCTCAGCTGGCACAAACACATTACTTCAGTAGCCACATCGGCAGCTAAAAAGCTTGGTTTCGAGCCAGACAATACTTCTCCCCTTCCAACTAATACACTCTGTATGTTTCCCAAATAAGATCTAACCTGGAGTACTGCTCCCATATCCTTAATTCTATCCAAAAGAGAGCACTCGACTCATCAATAACCAAGTCCTCACAAGAAAGCTCCCTTCTCTTGCTGATCGCCGCGCGGAATTTATCCCTTTTCTACCGGTACTTCCACGGATTTTGCTCTGAAGTACTAGCCGGTATTATTCCCTCCTTGACTGTTCCTAACAGAACAACAAGAGGCGCGTTACGTATACATCTCTTTACTGGCCAACTATAAAAGCCTAGAACAGACCACTTCTCTCGCTCATTCATACCTAGGGTCTCCAGATTATGGAACAAATTGCCTGCAATGTTTTCCCTTCCCGTCCCAACTTCCAATCTTTTAAATCCCGTGTGAATAGACTACATTTCCCTTCTCTTCAGACACCCACGGTACGTTAGTACTTAGGCTTGAAGTCTGCGTGGGATGTCTTGGATAAAAAAAACAGTAAGAAGTTCAGTCGAGGCTCAGGATGGGGGGGGGGGGGGGGCAATTGCACCCATCCCCCCTTGTATCTGCGCCCGCACGAGAGATTTTCCACAATGACTAAAGATTCCTTTTCCGTAGTTTTATTAAAGTGTTTCCATATATCAGACATTTCTTCTTCACGATAACTAAATACGCATAGATAGGGCACAAAAATTTGTTTATAACAATCGATTATCGGTAGCCACTCGAGAATGGCAGCAGAGGCGCACGATGACAGCCGAGTGTTGAGTATCTGAAATCGGATACTTTTTTATCTGACGTTTTAGGTATCGACACCGGCAGGTATCGGAAATTAGTAAATATCGGCCGATATCCGATACTAGGTATCGGTATCGGCCCAGCCCTAAAAAACATGGTAAGCACCTTTAAAAAAAATCTATTTTTTGTTGCCTTAACTCGAAAATGATTCATTTTACACAAATTATAGGTTGTATGTAATATACCTAATACTTTTACCGCTGATATAATGGTAATTTTTGTTTTATTGTTGCTTGAATTCGAAAACTTAACTTTGAAAAAATATTCGCATGAATCCAACGCTTTCAGTTACAATTTAGATGTTTCATACAACCCAGTGTGAAACAGTAAAAAATGTCTGTTTAATTTTGCAATAACTCTAGAACATGAGCTTACTTTACAAGAAATAAATACACAGCTAACGATTTAATGTGAAAAATGAACTTCTAAATTTTTATATCGGCTGGGAAATTGAAAAAATACCTTCTTTACTGTCTTTGATCCCAGTGGAATTGTGCGTTGGTACATGGCTTTTACCTGTAGATTAGTCTTTGTCCTGACTCGAATTCGGTCACATTGCAAGTGAAATATATAGGGGGCAGCCAGGGGCGTACTCATGGGGGGAGCGTCTCACCACAACCCCAACAAACCTAAACGAAAGATTTTAGATTTATTATAAATTTATTTGATTATTGAAATAGTACCTAAATATGCTACAGTTTGACTTGATATTAGAACTAACTAGTTAATGTAACTTACGTGCTACTGTCGACAAGAGACGAAATAATATACATTTTTAAATTTAATCATTTATTTCGCGAGACAGAATCCATGCAAAGAATTTTGCAGATTTTCAATACTGCTATACTGAAGTTATGAGAAAGTAAGGGCTAGGTAGGAATTTATTCCTACCTCGACAGTAATTTTAAATTACAAGTTTCTTTTATTTTTATTAATTTTTTTGTATTTTTTTTTATTTCCAGTTTATTTTTAAAAAGCGCGCCGCTCCTAAAAGTTTTGCGCCCTAATTCCGGGCCTCGTAGGCTTAATGAATAGTACGCCCCTGGGCTTAACGCATATCCGCACAGAGCCCGCACAGCGGGGGGCATTCGTTTGAGGGGCCCAACGATGGATAGGACAGAGGCCAATTTATAGCGACGCATCTGGGCTCAGACCTGAATTTGCGGGAGGGCCTTGCGATTTTGCGTTACGGCACTAATGTAAAATAATATTTTTAAATTATCTGATAAATCCAGCTGTACGAAAGATTTTCCAAAAGGCAATTTTTTGAAGAGGTATTTGTAAAACACTTTTTTGAAAACATATTTCTTAAGAATACAATTTTTTGAAGATACGGTATTTCGAAAATTGAATTTTGAATTTGAACTCTACCAGTTTATAAAAATGAAAAAAAAGAGATAGAAGATCTTGAGCCCACCTAAAAAAACCTAAAATCATCTGATAAATCTGGATCTATGAAAAGTTTTTTCGAAAATATATATTTTCTAAAACACTAATTTTCGAAAGTAGACTATGACTACGTTATTCTATAATGCATTTTCCAAAAATTATTTTTTCGAAAAAGCATCTCAAAAAAATGTATATTGAAAAATAACTATTTTTGAAAAAATGGTTTTCGTCTTATTTTAGATGACTTTATATTTGAAGAAATCGCAGTTAATATAGACACAACATTACAGAGTTTGCCTGATTTAACACCATCTGCTTATAAAGTATGTGGAAAAGTTATTAGTGGTAAACCTCAAAAAGTAACTTTTTCTCAAATCGGCACAACTAAGTTTCTCCAAACGGAAACTAATAGCCAACAACAATTCTGCCAGTATTTGTCCCCAGGGAAATATGACGTTCAAGTTAGTGTTAACGAAGAAGATAAACAAAATGGTTTACAGTAAGTTCTTTTTCTGTTTATTTTTAAAGCTAGAAGTGTCAAAAATACATTTAAACTTTAAATTTTCTACGCGTTTATCACCATTTTAGGCAAGTAACGTCATCGCTGTCCGGCAGTTTCATTAATTGCTATCACGAGGCCGCTGAACAGTGTTTTCGATGAGTATTTCTTTACATGTTTTTTAAAAGGAGTCTCAACATTTTAAGTTTTTATTTAAATATTACAATAATAGAATTTTATTTATTCGAGTATTATCAGTCACACCGATGCCAGAACATTGTATTCAAAGCATAAATGGCATTGTTGTGAAATACCTCGCCTCGCCGATTAACGGTTGTATTTTTTGTCGGTATTTATAAATAGCATTTAGTATTAGATTTGACCGAATACGGCGCGATTCGTATCAGTTGCCAAATAAACCGGCTTGTTGAAATTAATATGGAAATATTGGATTTATGCAAGTTAAAGGTTAAAACTTGTTACAGATAAAAATAGTGAGTTATAGTTAAGAATATTAAGAGTGTCATTAAAGTTCAGTTTAACGAGTTTCTTGCGACTTCACCACAGAAGCAGCAGACCTTTCCGATTAAAAAATTAATTATATTTTAAGCGTAAGATTTAAACATACTTGAAGAAAATTCCTGAGTTTGATTGGGAAAATACATTATTTCGATTGCCAGGTAGCTAAATGTTTTGAAAAATTTGGCAACAGCGCAAATCTGCTCATTATTTCATTGGTGTAAGTATGCCGGATTTTTCAATTTCTTGAGCGATATTCTCGTTCTATCATGGAATAATTTTCGAGAAAACCTGACGGGACTGTTTTAAACGTCGACTTCTGTTTCCAGTATAAATAATAGTTTAATTTGATTGAGTGAAATAGATTTGAGAGACTCTTATTTCTATATTGGAGACTCGTTTTGGAGTTATTAAGGAGAACGTAAAAATTACCTCTTTTCTTACGGCTTCTCTACCGCATGCGTATACTAGAGGCTTAAAGATTTTTTAAAGAATTTTGGTTCATAACATTACTCGTAGACAGACTCGCTTAATCGAATTAATGTTTTTTTCTATTAGAAACAGGAATGGGCGTCATATAATTTACAAAAGCAGCTTTTCGCGAAAACTATTCCATGACTCTATAGAAATTTTCCAAAGCACTTACCTACCAATCCAGAAAGTTGTGTTTTTCCATAATATACATTACATAACAAATAGATTAAATTCTAAACAAATAACAATACATGGACCTACGGACTACAGACCGATAAGCCTGACCTTCACGACGAGGCAACCGTACTGTGTTTATGTCGGTAAAGGCGTTTAATATTTTGCATCTCTTTCTTATGTCGCTTTTAATATTTATTACAATTTTTACAAGAACTAAAGGTGCTTTTTTTAATTTTGTGTAATAAAATACATTTGTATAATAATAAATACGTCTACGAGTGTAAAGATTTTTTTTAAGGTTTTAAATTGTCCACTTTACAGCTGATACAAAAACATCATTAAAAAATAAAAAATACAATTTTAGACACATACTACCAATCTCTTGCGAAAGTATAGATATTTTTCTATCTACCTTCACAATTGCTTTTAAATAGGGAAAAAATTAACCAATATATAGACATGAGAAAATCGTTTATCAGTATTAACGCAGTAAAATCGTTGTTTTTTTCTACTTGATTATGAATAACTTCAATATCGTTTTTACACTACAATAATACATTTTTTGGAAGAAACTCTTGGATAACGTCCTAACAAGCTGTAATTTTTTCAGTTTATTCTGCCCCGTGGTTTTTTTGTTATTGACCCTCAGACTGAGGGGTCAAAACTTTAGAAATGGATAGTAGACGTGTTCATTTTTTTCTTAGCAGGGCACACCAAAAATTCAACTTTTTTTCGCAAATTACAAAGTGTTTTTTTTTTCTTTACCAAAACATTCCCAGTGGGCTCACTATTAAATCCCCTAAATTTGATACGGGTCCTGTAAGTAGGAACAGAGATATACAACTTTGAAATTTCACCAGCCGCCACTGAAAATAGAATATTTTTTTTATAACACTTTTAATGCATTTATATCATTAACTGTCATTCACTGTTTCTCCTTGTAACATATTTTAACCTTTAACTCGCATAGAAGGATAAACACGACACTATTTCTACTTATGTTTACCAATCTGGTCTATCTAGTAATTAATTAGAAATTTTTACAGTGGCGGCTGGTGAAATTTTAAAGTTGTATAATATCTCTGTTGCTACTTACGGGACCCATGCCAAGTTCAGGTTTTTTAATAATGAGCCTAGGTGTCAGGAATGTTTTGGTAAAGAAAAAAATATTTTTTAATTTGCGAATAAAAGTTAAATTTTTGCGTTGCCCCCCTTGGAGAAAAATGAACACGTTTGGGTATTTTATTTATTAGTTTTTCTAAACAAATTTTACGTCATTTTGTGGAAAATTTTTAAATTTGAAGAGCAAACAATGTGTAGAAAGTTATAGTCATTTGAATTTTTAAAAAAATATAATTTTTGGTTTACAAAAATCCAAATGACTATAACTTTCTACTAACACATTTTTTGCTCTTCAAGTTTAAAAATTTTCTTCAAAATGATGTAAAATTTGTTTAGAAAAAATAATAAATAAAATATCTAAAAATTTTTCCCATGGGGGGCAACGCAAAAATTCAACTTTTTTTCGCAAATTACAAAATATTTTTTCTTCACCAAAACATTCCTAGTATGTTCACTATTTAAAAACCTGAACTTGGCATGGGTCCCGTAAGTAGCAACAAAGATATACAAGTTTAAAATTTCAACAGCCGCCACTAAGTAATTGATACGAAACGCATATTCCGTCTAATCTAATACTAAATATTATCTAAAGACATTCTCGCGAGCCGCAAATAATACAAGAATTGGACGGCGAGAAAAATAATTTCACAACAACCCCATTTATTCCTTGAATACGCTATGGTTTTGTATCAGCCCAACCGAGAACAGACAAATAAAATATAGAAATACGTAAAATTGAGAATAAGTTCTCTAAACCACCTGAAAATTCCTTATACTATAAGGATTTGAACAAATCATGGTAAAACAGCTATTCTCCGGGCTATATGCCCCTACCAAGTATTTTGTTGTCTAACAGTGTTAGTCAAAATACGGCAAATTTTGGTATGTAATCCAGCGCTCGTAGGGGCATATAGCCCGGAGAATAGCTGTTTTACCATGATTTGTTCAAATCCTTATAGTATAAGGAATTTTCAGGTGGTTTAGAGAACTTATTCTCAATTTTACGTATTTCTATATGTACCCCTGACAAGTAGACTTCATTTCATTGTTGAAATAAAATATACTCAATAGTTTTGAAACTTTTGAATTCGAACCTAAAATATGTTTTTAAAACCACTTTTAGAGTAAAGAAATACTTATCAAGAAAAAAGCTGTTCGACAAATTATCAATTCCTATTAGGAAATATTAGATTTTTTTTAAATTCCATATAATACAATAATAATGGGTGTCCCAATAGGTACTTCGGGATTTTAGACAAATAACATGCTTGTTTGTTTTATCAGAAAGTAGAGATATGGTAGTTATGTTTTAAAAATAATATTCTCCAAATGCCCCCCTCGGATGTTTCTGCAGATGACCATTCTTTGCGTAAAATTGTCTACATTTTGGCACAATTGCAGTTCAATTTCACCAATAATTTGACGGACGTTTCTCTTCAGGTCATTAATCGTCTGAGGAAGCTCTACAAGAAAAAATCGAGAGTGGTTATATAGCTTGATCTTGCAGTCCACTCACCATCACCAGGAAAACGTGTCCATAACAAATCCAAAGTTTGTTAAGGTGCATATTATCTAATTGGGCCATAAAAAGTTTCTTAGCATATTGCGGTAACTTTCACCATCGTCATTTTCATGAAAAAATGGCCCTATTACAACAGCCCATAATGCACACCACACAGTTACTCGAAGAGGATGGAAAGGTTTTTCTTTAATAAACTCGAGGATTTTCACTTCCCCAAATCCTACAAGGTTGTTTGTTCACATAACCTCCGAGGTGGAATTTGAGCTTCGTCGGAGAGGATAATTTTATTGCAAAATTCTGCATTATTTCTAACTTCTTCTTAGATAAAATTAGCTAACGCACGGCGAAGCCCGTGGTCTAGTAATTAAATTGCCGGGTCTCTAGATTAGCGATGGGTCATTCGTTCACTTTCAAGAGAGCCCGCTCACTCGTTCAGCTCACTTGGAAGAGTCGTTCGCAAGGAGTCGTTCGATTAAACGAGGGCTGCTACCCGTATCTCCGAGCTGCGAATTGCGGCGCTCTTTACTTTAGCGTGACACCTGCATTTGTTCATGTTCATAAAATAGAGCAAAAAATGCTATGAATTACACATTTTCGACTGCCGACGGCACGCTGCTTAATTGTGGCGCGGCGGCTTCAAACAAAAATAAAATAAATATTAAAATATTGGAATGATTTATGGCTTTTTTTGCAGGGCGTTTGAGTTTGGTGGGTACCGAGACCGACACAATAATATACTAATATAATAATACCTACTACTGAACCAAGCTTTTAATAAATCATTTGGTTTGATGTTTGGTTGTTTTATGCGTTAGTTTGTGGCTTGAGTTTTAACCTACCCGCAGTATACATCTCTGCTTAAAAAACGTTGTAGCAGATTTCCGGCAAAGTAATTAATCGTTAATCGTAAAATAATAGTAATACCAAAGACGTACAAACTGTGTAATGTATTACCATACAGGCCGCTAGTTGCTCCACCACTCTCGTTCTATTATACGACTCCGACTGAGCCGCTCCCGGCTAGCGCTCTTCGCGGCTCGCGCTCTCCGAGTTGTCTGAAACTCGCGAAAGCGTGGAGTGGAATTTCTACGAACGGACGAGAGCGAGCCAGATATTTTAACGAGCGGTGAACGTATCGTTCAGGTGATGGGAACGGCTCATTCGCGACTCTTTGAAAAGAGTCGTTTAAATCGAACGACTCGTTCGCGAACGACCCATCGCTACTCTAGATAATACATGCAAAATATAAAATGTCTAGGAGGGCAATCCAGAGCTAACCAGTACTCGTCTAGACGTATACGTTTATTTCCTAGGCTACTTTCAGATGGTACAGTTTTCTTTCGTCGTGCAGCGATCGTGCCGTGCAAAAATGTGTTCTTGTATTCACACACTACTGGTTTCTGCCGCGGTCGTGTCGTGAAAAAATTTTTCTTGTATTGTCAGTTCTTACATAGTATATAGTTCCGGAAGACGCCGCATATTGACTTTTTGATTAATCTTGTTTGATAAGTGCATGGTGTTACTATGATGGATGAAAGAAAAAGACGAATGTTGTTAGTAATGAAATGGCATCATCGTAGAAAATTACGAAAAACAAGAAAATACTGGATTCATCCACTTCTTAAAAAAATACATTTAGTGGGTGAATTTGTAACACTATTTCACGATCTGCGATAACACAGTATTTCAATAGCCATGTTCTATTCGACATAAATATCGTATTAACGCACGGGAAGTGTGTGTAAAGCTGCATAGACTTGCATATATCGCTGTTGTCGTATACGACTCCGGCATCGTGTCGTCGCAGTCTTCTTGCCGTGGTGCTACGACAGTCGTGTAAGGCTTCGATTAAAATCGTGTAGTGTGAAAGCTTCCATTTAAAACAATGCATAACCCAATGACTTGGATTAAATTAGAGTACTATTGCTTGAACCAAGAATGCCTCCTCCGACCGCGCGCAGTGCCACAGAAACTCATGCGCAGTTAAAAGGTTAAAGCATTTTGTAATATTAAACAGGACGGGTCTTAATATTGTGTATGGTCATGGATTTATTAAGAATGGATACGGGATGATTTAACAGTCTTTGAAGCCAAAACAAACCATTCTAAACGACACTGTAAACACAACTTGTAAACATTGGCCACATCTTATTTTACCTTGTATTTTTGTACAAAAAATACGTTAGAAGCATCACAAGATTTACTAAAAGTAATAAAAGCCCTAAAATATTTTATTTTTCTCCTAAATAATAAATTTAAGTTAAAAAGGTTTTATTATTTATAGGTTATGTTATTTCTAAAGGTGTTTATTTAAAGTCGCTCTGAGTCATTTATAAATCTATAAATCGCACTTTTTCTATCCTAGTTCATTAGACAAAGACGTACGTGTAACCGAGTGTTCAGACCGAGGTTCAGCCGTTTTCCTAAGCGACCAGCACACACAGCAACACTTCTGAGCTCCAACACTCCAATGCTATTTTATCTCTTTCTACTACCATTCTTGATTCAATTACGTAGTTCGTAAACTAATCTCCTGGGGGAAATGTTTTCATAACAAATAACAAATATAAGGCTTCACGTTCGATACGCTCACAGTATACGGACATCGAATCCTTTCTTAATAAATCCATGTGTATGCTGGTAGGTATGTCAGTTTACACGGAACACATGTTTATGGAAGATTTAGTAAATTTTTAGTTTAATACAGCTCTATGGATCCGGCAATCACAAAGCGAAATAAAGGTTCCTTGCAGATTTCTATCAGAGAAAAGGCCGAAATACCGCTACCGCTAAGAACCCTTTTACAGTCTAGATTCAACAAAGTCAGTATTATGTTTACGTGGAAATACGGAGACGGTTTTTCACCACGACAAAATGAGATTTGTTCATTCGACGCGCCTTTCGTTTATTCAACCAGGATGATACTGACATGAACAAATAGCATATTTAGCTAGACACGACTGGCGCTACCTGCAGTGTTGCCAGAAGACATGAAAAAAGCGTAAGAATTGACCGCCAAAATTCGTAAGAAATCGCGAGACTGTAATGATTGCATCGGAAGTAAAAATAATGGGATTAAATAAATATATTCTACTATCATTTATTTTAATAAACCTCAACAATTTTAACAATATGAAAATATTATTAAAAAAAATCCCAAGTACGAGTTAAAAAAACGCCATATTTTTTATAAATAAAAGTGTAAAACACAAAACAAAGAAATTATTCATCTGTATCATTAGAGCTTCTATCTTATTTTTATCTGAATACAATATTGTATTCAGTGACCACAACCTAATTTTTTAATCGTATTATTGGTGATAAAAAAATTGTAACGGTGGCATTACACGCATAGGCGATTCTAGACCTCTATTTTGGGGGGGGGGCTTAAGCCCCCGGTTTACATATTTGGGGGGGCTTAAGTCCCTAGTTTATATATAGGCAGCTAGGTCACTCAGTTGGATTTGGGGGGGGCTAATCCGAGATTTGGGGGGGCTTAGCCCCCCCAAGCCCCCACCTAGAAACGCTTATGATTACACGGCGTGTGGAGCGTCGCGCCTTGCGTGTGGAGTGCGGAGTGCCGCACTCCACACGCTCCAAGATATTTAGTACAGGCGAATAGGTTTCCTGAACCGTTTAAATAATTAATAGAATAAATTCGTTATTTGTACAAAATTATTATTTAAATTTACTGCAAATAGTGTATTTACATTAGCTTACACCTTTCTTCAGGCCTTTTGAACTTGTAAGGAAAACTAGAACAATGTAATAGTTGAAAAATATAACTAATTTAATATATGCGTCCGGACTAAAATTCTTATCTCGGCTGGCGATTTCTTGCTCGGGTGCAAAAAATCTTTTACCGAGTACCCGAGTCGCTCCGTTTCCGCGCGCGGCGCGTTTGCCCTGAAGTGCAAAATTTACCGCCCAACGACGGGAACAGACACGCCGCCTTAAGTTTGTCGCGCCAGACCGTTCTCATAGCGCCAGGCGCGTCAAGTCACACGTCAGGCGCGTCGCTCGTCACGCAGTGTGTAATGGGGGCTTCCGAATAATTAGTCAAGTTTGTCGCGCCAGACCGTTCTCATAGCGTGTGGCGCGTCGCTCCACATGCCGCGTAATGCCACCTTAACAATTTTTGTCTCTTAAACTTTTGATGTATAAAATGCCTTCTATAGTTTTCACTTTAAGTTTGTTGCGTAGTCGAGTTTTTATTAAATTAATTTGAGAAAATATTCTCTCTACTGCTGCGCTTGAGTGTGGTAAACAAAGAATCTGAAAAATAAATCTGAATACCTGGAAATTTTAGAGAGTCATCTCCTATTTTTACTAATGCAATTTTTTCCAAAACAACAAGATATCGTTATCAAAATCGTTTAAATGGTGTCATCTAGACATTCTCCATTCGTTATTAAGATCTTGGATTTCATTTGGATTAACTATATTGTGGAGTGTAACGTTAAGTTAGAAACTGAGTTTCAAACCTCAATTGCAATCAAATTGCAATTTTGTTTCAATGATTATCAAAATCGGAAGATTCGCTGATTGATATTTCTATAAAGGTGAAAATCGTGAGATTTTGTTCTTGATTCGTGGGATCGTGAGAAATTAACCGAAATCGTGAGATCTCACGAAAAGTTGTGAGTTCTGGCAACACTGGCTATCCGTACGAAGCAGACCAAGAATGAACTTCGGCTGCTACTTCGGCCCTGATCCAGGTATTGCGTGTTGCATAGATACAGTTGTGCTGATTAAAATTCACCGACGGATGAACCCGTCTCGTGGTTAAGAATACTATCCTTTTTTAACTACGTTATGTAAACAAGGAGAGCACGCTGACCGACTGGAATCGGTTTGTCGTTGATGAATTCGAAAAAAGACTATTCTTATAGTGCGCACGCGTTCCTGTGGCATACATTTCGCCCACAGTGGAGTTAAAAATTTGTGCGCAACCTATGAATTTATGAATGGAAAACAGCAGTCCAATTTAATCCAAGTCTTGGCCTAACTACTTTATACGATATCGTTGCCGTACACGATCACGACAGAAAACCCTGCCATCCGAAAGAGCCCAAGATCGGGTATAGTCGGGATGTTATTTTAAAAACCGACATCGACAATTTTTGCGTGTGTACTTCGGAATGGCAGAATCGATTCCAATAATTTTTTCTTCGTTGTGTTTAGCATGACGGTCCGGTAGTCCTATTAGTATTTGACTCTAAAAAATAACAAAGGGAATGGGGTGAGAGGGGTAAAACCGGAGTGGCTTAGATATTTTCTGAAAATGTTGACTAATATCTCATTTTCAGGGTTAATTAGGGCATAAAATCTAATTTTGTCTAGCAGATGTTAAAAAAATTACTGGGGGGGGGGGGGGGGGGGGATTTCTGTAATCGTTATTAACAAATGTTAAAAAAAAGTTACTGCGTAGGTGGGGGAGGGCAGTTGAGAATTTCTCCAAAAACGTTAACTGGTGGGTCATTTTCGGCGTTATTGAAGTCCGAAAAGCGAAATGCATATTATGGGTCTCCGGTGGCCGAGTTGGTACGGCGCCAGCTTTGCAACCGAGAGGCGCGGGTTCGAATTCCGCTTCGACCATGGATATTTTGTGATTGTTGTTGGAAGGTGGTAGAGGAATTCTTCCTCGACCGAGGTAGTACCACCCCACACATCCTCGTAAAGGGCTCTGGATGTGGGAGTCGATTCCCCAGTACACCCACGGTATATAGTACTTAGACTTCGGTCTTCGTGGGCTGTCAGAATATAAAAAAAATAACGGATGTAAAAAAGTTACGGCGGGGGAGGGAGGCGAAAGCACGTGGAAAATTCTTTAAAAATGTGTACTATGCCATTTTTGGGGTTACTGAGGTTAGAAACTCCAATATTACATGGACATTGCAAATTTAAAGAGGGGACGATATGATGAAGGCGGGGGGGGGAATTGGTGAACTAGACAGAAAGAAATATTTTTTTTTTCAAAAAAATTAACCGATTTCACAAAAGAAAAAGCCCCAAAAGGTCTGAAATAATATTTTTATGTATTTATGACTGTTGTTAAGGGTAACCTTAATTTTGTTCAAAGTTAAATAACTTGTACACCGAAGTTCTGAACTTTGAAGTCGGCGCCATTTCACAGTATAAGGATCCGTAATGATAAATCAAAAACAATTAATAAGAAGTTGCGCTTACTTTATAGAATTTTTGTGTACAAATTACTAAAAGTCGAATGCAATTAAGGCTGACCATTAGGCTCAGTAATAAATAACTAAAGATATTACTCTTTATTAACAATTTATTAATTTTTATCATTAAGGGTTCTTATTATACCTTAAAATTGCGTCGACTTCAAAGTTCAGGTCGGGTTGGGTTGGTACCTACAAGTTACCTAACTTTGAACAAAATTAAGTTTACCATTAACCACAGTTATAAATACGTAAAAATATTTTTTCATACTTTTTAGTGCTTTTTCTCTTGTGAAGTCGGTTCATTTTTTTGAAAAAAAAAGTTATTGCCTTTAAGTTTTACTTACTGACATTTTAACGCTCTTTTGCCGGGTCCACACCAAGGCAACAAAACAAAAACAAAAACATAACAAAATCGCAATTTTTCAGCAACTAAACAAAACAAAATTTAAAACAAATATAGTTGAAAGGTTCAATTTCTATTTTGTTACTACTACACAGTCTACATCTAAATTTTTATCGCTAGTTCTGCAGTATTAATGTTTTTTTTTCTCCTTTCAACTTCTTCCGGGGAAACACTAGGCAATTGCCAATATCCTTGAGAGAATCGGCTTTTTTATAACGGTTTTCATAATCATAGTGTCCTGCGTCCCACAACAATGGACTTTTTCTATATAACTCTATTAATTTGCAGGTATTTTCTACCATCCATTTAACTTTTTCGGTAGTCATGTCTGCTGCAAACCCGAATGAACAACACGAATCACAAAAAGCAACAATAATTGATACTGTTCCTATTGTCAGTCTTTCCGTTTGTTTGTAAACACGTACACACTACACCAACAATGTTGCTAGAAAACAAAACATCAACTCTATGATCTTTACCTACAGACGGGAAAATAAAAAGTTACCGAAAACAGCAACAAATCGAAATAAAAACAACAATGTTGCTGAAATGTTTATTTTTTTTTATCTATGATATCCCACGTGGACTTCAAGCCTAAGTACTAACGTACCGTGGGCGTCTGAAGAGAAGGGAAATGTAATCTATTGACACTGGATTTCAAGGATTGGAGGTTGGGACGGGAAGGGAAAACATCTGCAGGCAATTTGTTCCATAATCTGGAGACCCTGGGTATGAATGAGCGAGAGAAGTGGTCTGTTCTGGCTTTTGTAGCTGGACAGTAAAGGGATGCATACGTAACGCGCCTTTTGTTGCCAGATTGTTGAAAAACACTAAATTGCTGTTTTGTTTCCGTTTTGTTGCCTTGGCGTGGACCAGGCATTAGGCATACAATGTCATAAATAAAAACAGATTCGTGTGTCAATGTCAATTGATTCATTGTACGAGAAAATATTTTCAGTTGCCGGATTATAATACAAGTTGTCGATTGGTATACTTAGTATGTAGCTCCCCTACGTTAAGCTTCAGAAATAAACGTAACGTCTTGATGAGTACATATTAAGTCTGGATTGCCCTCTAGGTTAAGTTGTTGAAAAATGACGTCAAATTTAAATCCCCATGTATCTATTGGGAAACCCTTTACAAGTATTTTTTTCTAGAAAAAAGTGGTTAAATTAGGTTATATTTTATTCGTAAGCAACATTTCAGTTGACTTAACTAACATAAATTCATTTTGTTACCTGATTTTGAGTAGATATATGACAAATAGGGATGGTGAGACTTTTAAATATGATAGTGACAGTATTGTATAACCTTTTATTTCCTGTCAAATATTTGCAGTGGGGCAACGCACATCGACGTTACCATTTTGTTATACAAAAAAAGTATAGAACTTGTGCAAACTACTAAACTTTTCTATATTATCTTGGTCTCTTTTCTAGTATTTTAATTTTTATGTAGGTTTTTTCCTCTAAAACAGCAAGCTGAAGTGAGCTCCGAACAAATTCAAGATTTAATATTCTCCCAGTTAAAGGCTAGTATAAGTGGAAAAGTTAATTGTATTAAGAGAGAGGACTGTGAAGGACTTTTTGTAATTTTTAAATCAGGCTTAGATGAACTTACTGTTCCAGTTCTTGGTAAGTACCCTTCAAACACTCGTCATGTTACATAAGTGTCATAGTACAAACTTAAGATTATACAGAGTTGCCCACCGACAACTTTCCACCCAGGATTTCTCCTTTTTGACGTAATGAGCAAAACACTTGGACACTTGAATTTTAGTTTTAAAAGGGACACATTATTTTGATATAATCATTCCCTAAAATTCAACCTTTAAGCGGGGGTATATAACTTTTACCCTTAAAATGTTAAATGGTAAGGATACCTATGTTAAATAAATATAGTTTTAAAGGGCATTCAGTTATGTTTCCAAGGCCACCTACTTTTTGAGGTTGGATTACTAGTTCTCGAGAAATTAAAGTAAAAAAGTTAGAATAACAAATTCACTTACCAAATGTTTCATTTTATTAAATGTTGAAAATGCCCACCACCAGTAGTAAGGAGATTGTTGACAATATTCCCTAACATTGTGGAGCATTTTTGAAGTGATGAGTAAAGAGTTGTAAACATAGGTGAATCCAGAGGCGTCTCTACACTTACACTATTTGGAAATAAAATTAGGATCCGATTTGAACATAAAATACAAATATTTATTTACCTATATTGTGTAATTTGAAAATCCAAAATACGAAAGCCTTTGGTTAAAGTGATAGAAAAATATTTTACTCACACAGTGTATAGATACCACAATATACCCTGAGGCCAAACGCGTGTAATCTACTTTTGAGCCTGTGTAAACGCCTGTATCAATAAAACACCTTCTACAGTAGACTCTTTTAATCTTGTACGCTTGGAAGTAAATCACCTGTTTACTACATGCTTTTCATCGAGTGGCAGAAACAATTTGAAGCAAGTATCCAGATGTTTGCAAGTTAATTGCCAGCACCAAAAAGGTTTTTACAAAATCTTCACAATGGATTAAAAGATTTCACCAGGTGTGCTCCGGAATTACCGAACCCCCACAGTCCGTATTACGAAGATGGAGAACATGGCTGAATGCCGCATTTTATTACAGTCAACATTTCCACGTTGTTAAATCTGTAGTTTCTCAGTTCGACCCAAAAATTGTTATCTGCATTTAAAAAAGTCAGCAGCACTTTAATAACCCTAAAATTAAAGCAGATTGCGTACTATAAACGCAAATTATCGTGTCTTAGTAGATGCTATTGACAGCCTTCAACATAGTTATCTGTCACTTTCTGACTGGTTGCACATAGTTGATAAATGTAAATACAGCTGTACCAACTTTAAAAGATGGCCCTGATGTTGAAGCTGCGATCAAATTTAAGTCTTTGTTACACAGAAATCCGGATTTCGCGCAACTACATGATATTGGGCAGTGCGTAAGTGCTGACAATTGCGGCAGTAACTTGCAGTGTTTTAGATACGCAAACATTACATCTTTGGATGTAGAGCGTTCATTTTTAAAATAACGTGCAATCTTTAAAGCTTACAAGATTAAATGAATCTACTGTAGAAGGTATTTTAGTGCTACGGGTATTTACACAGGCTCCAGACATTGGGTGAGTAAAATATTTTTCTATTACTTTAACCGAAGGCTTTTCGTATTCCGCATTTTCAATAATTATATTTTCAAATAGTGTAGACTGAAAATCAATCGTGTATGGTACAATGCCGTTGGTGCCGGCGGAGAGATTGTTGCGACGCCGGTCTCTCTCAAACCTTATGCGACTTCATTAAAAGCCAGTGGCTAACTAAAAGTTTTCCCTCCGCCGCGCGCCGGCACCAACGTCATTGTACTTTATATGATTGATTTTCAGTCTAGAGACACCCCTGGATTCACCTATGTTTACAACTCTTTAGTGATCAGATTACACCCGTGTACGATACGTTGCCGCAAGTCTTGTAATGATACAGGCTGTGTCGCATACATTTTTGTCTTTAAATGGCCCTACAATAAAAAGTCCAACGGAGACCAATCTGGTTACCCGTCAGTAGATCTGGTTACCCGTCAGTAGATCCCCTCCTTCCAGTCCATCGTCCTGGAAACGTCGATCCAAGAAATGTCTTCCAGGCATCGCGTAGTGGGGAGGAGCCCCATCTTGTTGGAAAATTAGGTTTCCGGCACGATAACGATCATCCTGTTCAATTATGGCTGTTGAAGCTAAATGTCGTTTTCTAACAAATCCAAATCCATTTCACCGTTTAAATTTCCGGGTAGAAGAAACGGGCCAACAATGTGATCCCCAAAAATTCCAGCCGACACGTTTAGTTCCTTTAGATGATGGGTGTGTACTTCCCGAAATATTATCGGATTGTTGTCCGACCAATAACGGCAGTTATGACGGTTAACTTCGCCATTAATTTAAAAAAAAGTTAATACAGATAGTTCTGATTGTCATGAATTCGTTCAATTATTCAAAAAGGAGAAACCCAGTTCATTTCTTGATATTTATCTACATTCCTTGTAAAAACTATATAGTTCTCTTTTGAAAATTAACGAATATCCTCCCCTCACGTGGAGTGAAAGACATTTTGGCTTTTCATAATTTTCACAGAATATTCAAATAGTAATAATTAAGGCTGGTCAGTTTGGTTTGTCACCCGAGAGATGCCGGCAATAAGTACGTGCGTATACGGTATTTGACAAAAATAATAATTTAATCCATAGGCGTGATTGTATGAAATAAAAAACCGGTTCGGTACCACATACAATAGTGTGAATTTCACACAGAACGCAAAATTCTCAATAACTATGGCAAGGCTAACCTTTGAATAAATAACCAGAGACAGCGATGGCGGAAATAAGTAAGTGCGTATAAGGTATATAACTAATCAGGGATATAATATTGCGAAATGCTTACCCGGTAAGTATTAGAAATTTGTATGTGCTTGGCTAAACATCTGAAGCATTGAAAATGTCTCCATAGTAGTTTCTGAAAACGATGTACCATCGTGCCGATAAAAAACTAGGACAGCATAATCACAAAACTAGGAAAGGAAATACATATCTCCTAGACTTTAAAAGGTGCTCTAGAGCTGGAAAGGTAAAAACACCTAACTTTTAAAAAGTAACCTAGGTTACATAATTTAAATGATTTGTATTTTTAGAATACGAGGTGGCATCAAAATATATTTCTTGTTGTATAAATTTGAGGGGCAGTTTATATGGAGAAACCAAATTTATTGGGCCTTTTTTTATTTAGAAAAAAGTCAAATATTTTATTTAAAGTATATTTAACATCGCCTGAAAATGAAAAATAAAACCAAATGATAAAATAAATTCAATAAAATATAAAAAAATACAACAACACAAAATTTGTCAATGCAACACAAAATTTTTAATATTTGGTCATAAAACCATTTCTGTTTATTGCTTCTTGAAGCCCTTGCGGCATACTTAAAACTTGGTTTCTGCATAATTCGCCCGTTACTTCATCCCAAGCTTGATTTATCCTGTAGCGTAATTCGTCTCTGTTTCTTGGTCGAAAATCATGTTTATATATGGAATTGACCATTTTACTCCAAATGTTTTCGATTGGGTTCAAATCGGGACTCTTCGAAGGCCAGGGAAGAACTGTTATATTATTTTCCTGGAAAATTTTTTTCACAATGCGTGCTGTGTGTATTGGAGCAATACCATGCTGAAATAACGAATTTTGACCATATACAGCGTTTATCGATGGTATCAACACTTCATTTAGTATATTAACGTATACGGCTGCAGTTAGTCTTCCTTCCACAATCTGGCAAACTCCTGACCCTCCAGCGCTAATCCAACCGCAAGCATTTATAAAGAAACACCCACTTTGGTGGGTTTTATGGGTGTATATATATCTCATCATACCGCATGCCGGAAGGCCTATATACTCGAATTCTCCCATTATTACATGATTGAAAAGTTTTCTCGTCAGGAAATATTACTCTTTCTCAGAAATTATTCTGATTTCAATATTCATGTGCCAATTCTAACCTGCCCTATTTATTTCTTTCCGTTCAAAATATTTTATTAGCAGCACACCGACTTCGTATATCGAAATTTCGAACCCTGTCTCTAGCAGTGTTTGCAGAACCTGGAAAGTTCGTCTCTTCTTTCGCCTTTATTGCAGTTTCCAATGGATGATCCCTTAGATAATTAAGCAGTCTTCTATCTTGATTTTCAGTAGAAATTTTAGGGAGAGCTGAACCTGCTTTTCTAATAACAGTCCCATGCCTTGGTATTTCTTGTTTTGCCAACAGCACGGTATTCTTGTTTACTCCCAGTTCATTTGCAATATTCCTAATAAAAGCAGCATCTCGCAACCGACTGTAAATAATAGCCTTTTGCTTGGTGTTTATTGTGGTATATTTTTAGAGAAAAATGTGCTTGGCAAGTTAATGATAATATGACAATCTATATTGACATGTAAAATTCTCATATGAAATTTTACTGGTACCAGGCTGGACAGTAAATAATTCCTAATAGTCTAGGAGAAACAAGGGAATTTTGCTGTCCTAGTTTTTTGTCGGCACGATGGTACGTAGAGGAGAATATGTTTATAAAACGAAAAGAACTGGTCTACATCTAATGATGTAATAGGGGCGTAGCTAAAATGGTCTCTGAAATGACGTAATGGATCGGTAGGAGGACTACGACTGTAAATCTGTCGTAACCTGGCGAAATCGGGATTTTTCATTAACACGCTGTTAATCTTGTCTTTAACACGAATACTTTTCTCGTCAGTTAAAGGCTGTAACGCTGTTTGGACGCCATCTATGATCTGCAATGATTTCTCTAACTATATCGCAGTCCTGTGTAACTTTTGTACGGTGTCTGCTCAGTGGTGTACCCAGACTTGAACTTTGGGGGGTGATATTGTCAGGTGGTACCCGGCACCTCAACCAAAATGTCACGTGGCCCCGGCGCCTCCACCAAAAATTACGTGGTGCGCAGCGCTTCCACCAATAATTACGCGGTACCCAGCGCTTCCACCAAATGTTACGTAGGGGTCGGAGGGGTTGATAAAATATCGCAAAGTTAACAAAGCATATTTTTAGCAGGTGCAATATGATCACTTACATGGCAACTAATATATACGTTGGTGTAGGGGCAGCTTTCGCTGCCACGCCACGCCTAAGTTTTGCCAAATTTCGTGAAGAATTCACCTAACTACTACCTAATTTCGTAAATTAAATTATTTTTTTCAGTTTTCGTCTAAAAGAGGTTATAGATCTGGAGTAGACAATGTCGATGAACGGCGAATGACGATGCGATTTGGGTAATTTATTACGTATTTATCAGTGGCGGTTGCTCTATAAGGCCGCGTGGCCGCGCGCCCTTCCTAGAAAATTTTTAATATAACAAACAAATTAAATATTTATTTAAATATTTATTATTACTATTCATTTTATTATTAATATTATCATTCATATAGGTAGTTACAATTTCTAAATTTCAAAAAACCATACCAACTCTGAACTCATCTCTCTTTCGTTAACCAACGTTAACACACGTCGTGAGAATATTGGATCATAATATTCAGTCGCATGAGAGCCGCGAACACGGGCCGCTATGGGGACGCTGCATAAATTCTTGCCGAACGTCACCCGATAATATCCGATTCCATAAGGATCATTAGGGCGCGACTTTTCTGCGACGAGCATTTTCTCAGTTCGGGTTTTGCCACGACAAGCCGTGGTGCATACGTAGAGTTCTGACTGCGTGTCGATCGGATAATAAAATTTGGGTGTGAAAAATGAATTCCGTAAATAATATTATTCAAATACATTTTGATAGGCTGCCATTAGCCGATAAACTTAAAATTAAAGAACTGGGGAGGCCGTTGCCAGATATAAAGTTGTCACAAACTTGTGAACGAAAGGCCGAAAACCGGTCTTTTACGCGTCGGTTTTCAAAAGACATTTATAAAAAAAACAACTGGATATGTGGGTGTGAAATAACAAATTTGTTGTACTGTTTTCCGTGCTTGCTTTTTTATAAAGCCGACTCTAGAATGGAATCCAACTGGGCAAGAAAAGGAATCAATGATTTACACCATCTTCCTGAAAAAATGAGGAAACATGAATCGTCTCCTGGCCACATCAATTCTTGTATTGCCTTTGCTGTGCTCGGTAAGGTTAATATTATGTCTCAGTTAAGCTCTGCATACAGGGAAAGTATTATTTCGCATAATAATAAGGTCGAGAAAAATCGCCATATTTTAAAAAGGATAATCAGTTGTGTAAAATTTTGTAGTGCTTTTGATTTAGCACTTAGAGGTCATGATGAAAGTGTATCCTCTAAGAACCAAGGAATATTTAAAGAACTAATTAATTTCACTGCAGAGCTGGACAATATACTAAAAGAACATTTGCTTTCTACAACCGTTTTTAAAGGGACCTCAAATATTATCCAAAATGAAATTCTAGACAGTATGTTACAAGTGTGTAGGGAAGAAATTTGTAAGTAAATTGAAAAGGCAGACTATTTATCAATTCAATGCGATGAAACCACTGATATTTCCAATTATTGTCAAATGGTTTTAATATTAAGATATTTTTATGAAGGCTCCATCCGTGAATATTTTTGGGGTTTTATAAGGGTGAAAGATAAAACAGCCGATGGGTTAAAAACGTACATTGAAAATGAAATTGACCCCCTAGTTTTAAAAACTCCACAAAAATTAATAGCTCAAACGTATGACGGCGCAAATGTTATGAGCGTTGTGAACAGAGGCGTTCAAGCTCAAATTAAAACAAAATATCCCAATGCTCATTTTACTCATTGTTATGCCCATCAATTAAACCTCATTATGCAGAAATCGGCATCACAAAATGCAAAAGTACGCGTGTTTTTTAATAATCTGTCCGCCATACCTGTTTTTTTTTTCAAACTCATCTCATCGTTGTGATATGTTTTGCAAGAGACAATAAATAAAAGATTACCAAGGGCGGTGATAACTAGATGGAATTATAATATTCGCACCGTTAATTTTGTTCACGAAAATCTTGAAAAGCTTGTAGAGGTGTTCGAAGAAATTGAAACCAGATGTGAGAAAAGTGTTACTTCAAATGAAGCATCCGGTCTAAGGGGGGCATTGGAAGATCCAGAATTTATATTTTGGTTAAAATTCTTCCATAAAATTTTGCCACATGTTGACATACTGTATAATCAATTGCAATCAAAAAATAAGGACAGCGTACAGTTGCAAAAAGACTTACGAATTTTCGAGAAAAGTGTTTCTGACATTAGAAATCAAACTGATTCTCTTAAAAACATTGTTGAATCAGAATATCCAATATCTAAAAGAAGGCGAATGGATGATAATTTTCGAAGTGTTATTGCCAAAGAAGTTTGTGATACAATTACAGTACAAATGAAGGAACCTCGGAAGGAACGCTTTTCTTACCGGGGTCATTTACAAGCGGCTGATCTTTTTAACAAAGATAAATATTCACACTTTTCAAAAAATTTCCCTCTCACTGTTTTAAACGATGTATGTTCATTTTATCCGATGTTGAGCAAATCAAGATTAAGAACTGAGTTGGAGGTAATTTACTCGAGAGAAGATTTAAAAGAAATTGTTGGAGCAATTAATCTTCTTTTATTTATTATGGAAAATAACCTTAGTGAAACATTTATCGAAACATCGAAAATATTAAAAATTATCGTGACGACTCCAATGACAACAGCCGAAGCAGAACGCACATTTTCGACGCTTAAAGACATAAAAACATTTTTGCGAAATACCATGCTTAATGACAGACTAAATGCTTTAGCTATGATGTCCATAAATCGAAATTTAGTCCACGAAATAAACAATTTTAATGATAAAGTCATGGAAAAATTCATTTCCATGAAGGACCGCAGAGCGGATTTCACTTTTAAAAAATGACTTACCTATCCATTTTGGTTAGTTTAATCTGTGTAAATATGTTGTTCCTTCTTTTTCCTACTTATAAACAAATAAACAGTGACTACCTACTTAGTGAAGTGATATTTAATGACATTACAAAAACTATTCCGCTGTTCCAGCTCTTTGTTTTTGCAAACTTCAATTTTAAGGTAGGTGAATTTTTGTTTAAAACGAGCATTTTTTGGACTTTTACCGTTTTGATTTACAATTATTATTGTTTTTGTCGTTATTGTAGGTATTAATATTTTTTAATACCTATGTTTTAAATTTAAAAAAAAATGTTATAAATGGATACTTTTTCGAGCAATTTGCCTAATGTCATTTGGTATTTGATTTCTGGTGCGCCCCTCCAAACTCAAACCCCACGACACGCCACTGGTATTTATCGAATTTGTTTTTTTTTTGTATGCGGGCCGCAAGAAAATGAAGGGCGGGGGCCGCGGGTTGAAGACCCCTTATACCCCCGTAGGTACGCCACTGTATTCGCTAGTGCTTCAAAATAAGTATAAATCGTTTGTAAATCTGCTTCAACTTGACCGCCTTGAAACACACTAAGGAAACTCCGTAAAATACACTAACACCGCGTCAAGCCTCACCAACCGCTCTCAGAGAGGAAGTGTTTGCTTTTCGGTTGGGATGTTTTCCTCGCCGAAACACCACTGGGAACAGACCAAAAGTGGCCAGCCTTAGTTATATTCGTAATTGGATACAGTGTGGCGTGCGTTGACAACTATAAAGGGGGATGCGATAATAGGCGAACTGTGGTTAATGCGAGACGCGCTTTGAGACCCAGGCCACGACGGCGACGCGAGAGGAATTGATTGCGTTTACGCAGTAAAATTTTTTACGTTTACCTATGATTTCAGATAAATTATAAGAAATTAAATCGATATTTTTATAAAATTATAGTATAATGTTAAAAAATAAGCATTAATAATGTATGAAAATGTATTTTTTATCCCCAAAAAGTTCCCCCGCTTCCATGGACCTCACGCTCTTGATAGGATAGCATAATGTCATTACTTTAAAATTGATTATAATGTTATAGATGCGATATATTCAGCAAAAGATATGCACCCAGGAACTTATGAAATTGCTCTATCAAAAAATAAACTGTGTTGGAAAGCTGACCGACAGACTGTAAATATCAATAGTGCAAAAGTAGAAATACTAGCTTTTATTCAATTAGGATACTTGGTAAATTTTGTGTCATCCCATGAAGCCAAGGTAAGTCAATTAATTTTTTAAAAATGATTTGTCTGAAAATTTAGTTTTGACAATATTTCGATACTGAAACCTAAATTTAAAAATCAGCTGTTTCAGTTTATAACCCTTTAGATTGTATGCATGTAAAAATCACCTCGAAATGTTTTCAGATTTCCACGTTTTAGGGTTTCTAGATCAAGAAAAACATGGTTTCCCCGTCGATGTTTCTATTTATATGTCAGCTTGTCCGTTGGCGCGAAAACTAAAAAAGTACTTGACCAAAAAAATTAAAATTTTCATATAGATTGGGCTTCACCCTGGCTCGAAACTGGCTTATACAGGGTGATCCAAAAATACTTTGACAAACTTAGGAAGTGGTTGCTGACATTATTTTAAGATGAAAAGGTCGAATAAACTGTGGTCCTTAACAGCTTCGTTTAGAAGATACCGGCGGGGATTCAAAATTTTAAAAAAAAATTAGTTATTTTAACATCTAATCTGGTCCCTGGAACACCCACACGCTATTAGGGAAAAGCATTTTCAACACCAGCTTTCATTAAACGTGTGTGCGGGAATAGCTGGCAATTACCTTATTGGTCCATTCTTTTTTTCTCCTAGACTAGATGGCGAAACATATCGATACTTTTTAGAAAATGAGCTTCCAATTCTACCCCAAAATGTGCCTCTAGAACATCGTTTCTCAACCTGATGGTCGCGATCAGGTATAGGGGGGAGGGGGTCGCAATCTGTCAAAAAAATAAAGCACTTATACAAGAAAAATCCTTTAATTAAATAGTGAATTTTAAGTTATAATCAACTGTAACATATTTATATAAGAATATAATTATAAACTAATAACTAAAGATGTAATTAATTACTTAATGCAACGCGCGACGGTTCAGTTTGTTTTTCACTTAAATTTTTTTCTATACGTGGATCGACATTGGAAATACACATATAAGTAGATTATTTTTAAGTGATTAACAACGATTTTTGTATTTAGTTTTTAAAGCTACCATAGACGAGAAGCCTTTTTCGCACAAGCAGTGGCAAATGGGATTAATGTTTTAAAAACATCCATTATTAAGCTTCCGTATTCACATCGTCGTGCAAGGCAAAACTTATCTGAATCTTAAGACAAAAATTCTAGTTGTAGAGTTTTGTCAGCCGATATTTCAATAAGTTGGTTGTGAGTCTCAACAGGTAATTTGGCGGCTGCAACACTTTCATCAAACAAATTGAGAACCCATCTTTTCGAGAAATCTTTATCACCTGAAAAATATTCTAGTAGCTGAATTTTCAATTCCCATAAATGCGTTCAACAACAGGATTTTCTGAGTTCGTATTTTTGTGAATATAATTATTAGAAGTTAAAGGAAATGCGTCAAAATTGAGTTTTTCAATGCGAATAATCCAATCCAATAGCTTCTTAATGTGTCTTTGTCTATCATTAGTAAAATGTTTTGTTACGGCCTTGTAAACTCATATTCAAGTCATTCAAATGTGAAAATATGTCACTCAAGTAAGCCAACAGTAATAAAGATTCTTTATCTTGTAAAAACTCTGAAAATGAGTTATTTTTATCCTTAAAAAAGTTTTCAATTCATCTCGCAATTCAAAAAGCCTTGTTAGAACTTTACCTCGCGGCAACCATCTGACTTCGGTATGGAAAAGCAGTGACTTGTTCTTGGCGCCAATTTCTTCGCACGGTGCGGAAAGCAGTCTAGTCTGCAACGGTCGACTTTGAACAAAATTAATTATTTTTTCAGCTTCGGACACAACATTTTTCAAATTATCTGCAAGGCCATGTCTGTGAAGAAAGCAGTGCCACCATTCCATCTGTGGCATAATGTCCTTTAATTTTACTATCACGTCACTGTTCTTCCCCTTTATCGCTTTCGCGCCATCAATACACGCCGCAATATTATTCCAGTCCAAATTTTCGTTTCTTTTTTCATCAGTAAAAACTTCAAAAAGTCCTTCACCAGTTGCATGACCAGGTATTGATTTGCAAAATAGCATATTTTCTTTAATTGACCCATCGCATTCGTATCGGACGAAACATAAAAATTGAGCCATGTTCGACACGCCTGTTGACTCGTCGAACTGAATGGCAAAAAATTCACTTGATTTTACCTCTTCAATTATTTGATTGTGGACATCTATGGCCATTTCATTAATACGTCTCGATATTCAGCCTTATTCTGGTGCACATTGGAAATTGATTAGATACCAAAAACCAAGAGATATGGTGGATTGCTATTCTGGCGTTTGTCAAAATTATTGGCTATCGATTCAATATTGAACAACAACCAAGGTCTTTTAGAAATATTAGGCATCTAAAAATTTCCAATATTTTCAATTCGCGAGAGCATACATTTTTCAATAAAGTGGATTAGACATTGATAATTTAAAAAAGTTGCGGACATCACTTTTTTGAGATTAGATATTGGTTATTTAATTAATCACGGCCGACGTCCTCCACTTCCCATTACTGATTCAAGCGTTAAATAATGAAATTCAAAGGTAAATAAGTTATGTTTCATATGTCCAAGTAAATTTTTAGATTTAACCTTTGCAGCATTGAATATAACCGTTTACGAAAAAATCTGAGGGAAAGCTCAGATCCCTTCGACCTCCCAGATGGCTTCTTTAAGAAAATGTATCGCTGTAATAAAGTTACAGCAAGGCATCTAATCGCAGAAATAAGCAATTTTCTGCCAGACGCAGAAAGGGAATCTATAGCTATTCCAAAGCCCCTGGTAGTACTGTGCGCTTTTCATTTTTATGCTCAAGGGTGATATCAAAAGGGAGTAGGTATGGACACAAACTGCCCAATGAGTCAGACTTCTGTTAGCCGCTGCATAGAAGTAGTAACCAATATTTTAATAGAAAATTTTAATCATAAAATAGGTTTCCCAACTAAGTACTCAAGACCCTCCCAAAGACATTCTAAATTTTTTAGTGTTTCCGAAGGGGCTAACTTTCCCGTTAGTAAAACTGGATATTTTTCCAGAAATGCGAGGTATACATCAAATTGTTTTCGGGTTGTTCTTTTTTTTTCAGATTTTAGAACTGAATTCATGTTCCTTTTTGTTACAAGCCAACACAAATTACACACATTCCGTGTACTGTGCAACATACGAAAAACAACCAATTTAAAAGTTATGTCCAAATCTTTTGACGTATGATAACGAAAAATGAACAAATTCTCAAAATTCCTAAAGGTATGCAATGTTGCCGCCTATTTTACAAACAGATATCTATTAGATTTCTGTCATCAAGGTTGTAGATTTCAATAGTGTCACCAGAATATGGGAATATCAAAACAAATCAATTTTTACCAGTTAACCAATGTGCACCAGAATAAGGCTGATTGTGTCATTTGAAAATGGTATAGTTTTCAATTTTGTGCTTCTTCCGGGCCTATCATCACATTGACCATATCAATAGCAACGGGCAGAATGATATTTGCCGCAATCGTGTGGGGCTTAGACTTTCTGGCCACTCTTAATGCTTCTAAATATAATGCATGAAGTATTGCGGTCTCACTACGGCTTGATTTGTTAATAGAAGTTTGTTGATTTTTTAAGATAAGTGTTGGATAAGATAATGGTTTGCTTTGTAAAGACAGGTGTTTTGTTTCCAGATGTCGGAGTAATTTTAAAGGCTTCATACTTTCCGCGGACAGAACTTTATAGCAAACAACACATTGCGGCTTGCCATCCAGTGAAATAGAGCCATATTTTAAATAGGTAGTCTTTTTCTTCACTGTTTTACTAGAATGTAGACGCCGAATTTCGTTTTGAAACATATTTGTCCATTTTATTTTTTTAAATATTGCCTAATTTGCTGTTACACACCACACTGTGATTTATTATTTAACACTGTATGAAAGAAGAAATCGTTCTACTTGTTTCCGAAAACGTAATTAACGATGAAACTATTCTCGTTCCTGTGCTTTTATAACTAGGGCGAGATAATTTGCACAAACCTGTCTTAAGGTGCAATTCGAACGCGACGACTGAAACGACTATTGTCGCGCAGTTATAGTCGTAAGCAGAAAGCCGCACGTTTTGAGCCGCCTGTTGGATTTTCAATATCGCGATCGTAGAACCTCCAATACAGGCAGTGTGCTAGAAATTATGGCTGAAGCAACTCTATTTACTATGTTACTTCTTGAGGAAGAGGAAGAAGTTGCTAGTGAATTTTCAAATTTACTATGTTACTTCTTGAGGAAGAGGAAGAGTTGCTAGTGATTTTTCAAAACCACTTAAAAAGAAATGTACCTCACCCAATATATTTAATGAGAAAAAGTGAAGGATTTCAAAACTTTCTTATTCAAAGACACCTTCTAAAGGATGATTCGATTTTCAGGAAGTTTTTCCGGTTAAATATTAACCAATTTAATAACATTTTGTCGATCATTGAGCATGAACTAGTAGGACAGTCATGTGGTTATGTAAAGCAGCCAATTAGTTCTGCAGAAAAACTTGGACTAACTCTTAGGTAAGTAATTTCGTATTCCTATATTTTAAAATGAACAAGTTTTAAAGGAGGTTTTAATTACAAAGTAGTACAAGTATTAACATCCAGTAGTTAAGTAAAATTCGGACCAGCGGAATTTGTTAACAAATCCAATTCCAAATCAGGTGAACCAACTGATGAGACACATGAGATATCATCATATGATGAAAATCCTGATGTTGGTCTAGATGGGGCTGATCGAGAAGCGAGTTCTTCTAACTCCAGTTGACCAATAATTTGGCAAGTTTGCATTTTGGCGCGAACTTGTCTCTCCTCTGACATTTTCTTTACAGATGTTGCTATACTTCGAAAAAACACATCAATCGGATGTTCATCTGCAGCCTTTTCAAATTTTGACAACAGCTTTTGTCTTTCCTCTGAATTTTTCTGGAAAATTTCAACAATTTTATCTGTTGCTTTTCTTTTTTTAATGATGCAAGCTTTTTATTGTCGTGTACGTTTATTAAAATTGAGTTTACTTTCGGACCCGCTTGCGGACGGCTGTGCCATCATACTTTCAGTCATAGTGGTAGTTGTCCCCTCCACATCCTTTGTAGCTTCATCTATATTTTCTTGGGAATTCTCAATAACCACAGCTTCAGTTTGTGAATGGCTATCTTCGTCACTGGTATAATTTTCTATTTCTGTCATTTCTTCTTGTGCCGTAGTATTTGATAATGTCCTAAAAATTCGTATTATTTAATTATATCCTAAAAAACATGAGTTTTGTATTGTTTACATACTCTCTTTCGCTTTCAACTTGGTCAAGGAACACGAGGTATTCTTCTAAATACCATTTTCGCTTTTTTTGCGCCCAGGCTGAACCTGTAGGCATTTTCTTGTTTCTCTTTCGTCTCATAAAGGTATCCCGAATATTTTTCCAGCGGTTCTTACACTCTTCAGCTAAAATAGACAGAAATATTAATGAGTATTCAAATACTACAAATTCGATTTAGGTATATACTTTTGTTTTAGGTTCTTAGCAACTGGAGAAAGCTACGCATCTGTCATTTGCATTTCGTATATCACCAAGCTACATAAGCCGAATAGTAAAACAAGTATTAAAATTATGCAGTGAGAGACTTCCGACTATTTTTATGCCAGTTCCAATAAAAGAACACCTTGTTGCAACGAGCCAGGTTTTTGATAATAAATGGAATTTTCCTAATTGCGTTGCAGCCGTAGATGGAAAACACGTTCGAATATTTTGCCCAGGGAAAAGTGGCGCTCAATTTTTTAATTATAAAGACTTTTCCTGTAGTCCTACTTGCGTTTGTAGATGATAATTACAAATTTCTAATGGTTGATATAGGTTCATATGGCAAAGAAGGAGACAGTGGAATCATCGAAAAGTCTAATATTGGGAAGCTAATAAGAAATGAAAGATATTATCCTCCTGCACGACCAGTCCAAGGAAATTTTGTGTTACCTTATGTAATTGTAGGGGATGAAGCTTTTAAACTTTCAACACATATGATGAAACCTTACTCAAGACATGATGCTCGTATGGATAACAAAAAAGCAATTTTTAATTACAGACTCTCACGAGCAAGAAGGGTTTCAGAAAATTCCTTTGCGCTCTTGACCCAGGTGTTTCGAATATTTTACACACCCATAGCTGTTAATCCTGAAGTTACGGACTATTTAATAATGACTGCTTGCTGTCTTCACAACATGCTCCGGGATGCATTTCTCGAGGAAGAAAGTAAATTCTTTTTCAAATTCTGAAAAATTACCGACAGAAAATTGTGTGCCTTTAAGAGCTGGTGGAAGTTTTGGAAATACCGAAGGCTTTACGGTAAGGGAAGGTTTCACTGATCACTTTAGCAGTGAAGCCGGCTCGATTCCTTGGCAAATACAACGATTAAAAAGAACTGATCTAAATGCATAAAAAGCGGAATTCTCTGTGCTAACCTTTTTTTACGTCGAATAAAAAAATAATTTTGTACTTGCCTGGCTGTTTCATTATCTCCGAGATTTCCTTCCATACATTATCTCTGATATTTATATCCTTATAATGTTCATTTTTTGCGGTGTAAAGGCATGGATGTTGCTGTACCAACTCTATTAACTTGGCGTCGTCCATTTTTGCAATTGAAAAAAGCAAACACGAGCGATGTGATTTATAAAACACAAATCAAAATGCTTCCTGTCGTAAGCGGCTCTACGACTAGACTGTTCATTCGAGCAGTCGAGCCGTACGACCCGAGACGTATGCCATCAATCGTTTCGGTCGCGCGGCTGTGGACGCGTCATTGAAAAGGGGCCCATATAATTTCATAAAAAGCAGTAAGTATTGCTTCGCGTCTAGAGTCGTGCTGCTCCAGTCGCGCGATTATAATCGTTTCAGTCGTCGCATTCGAATTGCACCTTTAGCGTATCAAAGCGCGCCTTTCAACAAGGAAGTGCAAGTGTAAGTAGTTACTAGTTCAAACTGGTAAAAGTGATATGAGAACAAACCACATGCCTTGTTGTTTGAACTTGTCGCTCGTCGATATTCGTGGCAAGCATGGGCGCACCCAGGATTTTGTCTGGGGGGCTGATTTGTCTTGGGGAGGGGGGAGGGGCGGAATAATGCAATTCGGTGGATTTCTTTAACTAGTAGTGCAATTTTTTAATTTTTGTGTATCTAGGATGTTGGTTTGGGAGGCTGCAGCCCTTTTCCCCTCCCCTGGTTGCGCCACTGGTGGCAAGTGTAAACACATTCTTTGTCACGTTAGTAACGTAAAACTGCGATAAACGTTAAAATATATAGTGAGGGGGTCGTAAGGTTTTTCTACTTTATTTTTTGGCTTTTTAGGGGGGCGCAACACTAAAGGTTGAGAAACGATGCTCTAGAAAATCGCGTGCGGTTCATGCATGACCGAGCTCCCGCCCGTTTCAGAGTTATGGCTAGGGTGTTCCTAAATGAAATTTATCGAAATCGATGGATCGGGAGAGGGGTAAGAAGGGCTAAAGAACCTAACCCCAGACTTAAATCCCCTTGCTTTTTATTTCTGGAGACACTTAAAGCCACTGGTTTATAAAACGCCAGTAGAAAGTGAAAAGGAACCTAAGAAACCGAATAACCGGCGGCTTTCAAACAATAACAAACACACCAGCAGTTTTAGCGCGTGTACGACAGTCTATGCGAAGAATAGATGCCTGTATCTAATAAATAATCTACACTTTCAACAATTTATTTAATTGCAATTTAATTTTTGTTAAGTTTTTAATTAAGTTATTAAATGTGACTTTAAAATAAAGGTTTAATCATTTGTGTAGCCTAGGCTAACAAAAAGTATTTATTCTTAACGATCCCCCGTGTCAAGAAAATACAAGAAACTTTTTTTATTGCGATTGAAGTAAGGATTCATAAAAAAAATAATCCTTTTAAAAGACCAGCGGCGTAGCATGTTTTTCATAAAAAATATGAGAACATAATTTCGTTCCGACGCCACTAGTTGACTCCAAGAATGTACTGAACTTTCAAATTAAGCATGTTTAAGTAGTTATTTTATTTACCAAACTTGACAAAAAAGTCTTAACTCGTTTAGAAATTATTTTAAAATAACTAATTTTTTCTTAAAATTTTGGACACCCTGTATCTCCTCAATGATGCTGTTAAGAAACATAGTTTATTTGAACTTTTCGTCTTAAAATAACGTCGGTAACCCCATTCCAAAGTTTGTTAAAGTATTTTGGAATCACCCTGGATACAGGCTGACTATGTTAAAAAAATTCATTTGTATATTTTGTTGTTTTAACTCAACAACTTACAAATTACCACTAATTATAATTTATTTTGTTTAGGTTGCGTATAAAACGTTAAATCAAGGCAAACCTATAGAATTGCATATTCAGAGAGGAGTGTCTTCCACATGCCTTGATATTCCTGGCCAGTATATATTTTCTATTAATAGTTGCCACGAGTTTGAGAGTAACACTATAATTTATAATACTTCTCCCAAAGATAACGAAATAACATTAAATGCTGTAAAACACACAGTAGTTGTCTCTATATATAGCAGTGAAAATTATGGTCCTATAGAAGTTGACATACTTACTGGAAATGATAGGACCAGACAGATATTAAACTTCGTTCAAAATAAGTATGAAATTCAACTAATGTTAAAACCATCAGAGGTTGCCAGGCTGATACCAAAATCGAATTTACTCTTTTTTACACCATCAACTCTGCAGGTAGAGGGAGGTTCTGAGTGTAAACAACTAGGAAATCAGTTTAATGCTGTCAAAGGAAAAGTTTTTCAAGGTCATATTGAACCACTACTTGCGGGAGTAACGGTTACTGTGGAAGATGTAAAAACTAATGAAGTGCATGTTATGGAAACTGATAATAAGGGGTTTTATAAGTTTCCTCCTTTGAATAGTAATTCGGAATACAAGATTAGTGCTAAAAAGGACTCCTATATTTTCACGGGACCCACTAGTGGTGGAAAATTTAATGCCCAAAAATTAGCCGAGATTACTGTTGAAGTTATGGATAACGATAGCAATATTCCTCTGGCAGTAAGTTTAAAATTTTAGTACATTATTATAAGCCACTAATCGATCCCAGGAGAAAATAAGGTTTATTTATGTCAGCTTACAAGATTTATAACAAAGAAATGTGGGCCTGTTTCATTCAATCAAATTAAACTATTATTTGTATTTGAAACCGGGTAGGACGTAATATGATTTACAAAAGTTGACAGTTTTTCCCGAAATCTATTCGGTGCCTCCATATTGAACGAGAAAATTGTTCAAGGAATTAAACAATTTTCCACATTTTCACCAATGAAATATTGGGCCGACTTGTGCTGTTGCCAAATTTTCCAAAGTACCTACGTACATTCAGACATATCAGTACTTGAAGTTCTTGAAAATGTACTTCAAATACCGGCATTTAAAGTACCGTAATTGAAATAATTTTATTTTTCGTTAGTTGTTATTGAAACTTGAAGTACCTCGCGCAAAATATTTGTATTTGGTAACTGATTTGAAATAAAAAGTATTTAAATTATAATATTTGCTACAATTACTAAAACGGCTAGGGATGCGCCGAACCATCGGTTCGGCTTCAGTATTCGGCCGCTTCGGCCTACTTTTTTACTATTCGGTTTTGACTTGACCGAAGCAGTTGTCTGGTTCGGTCGAAGCGACGCGGTGAAAATTTCTTGTCAAGACTTGTTCCGTTACGTCTTCAAGTGCGTTAGAGACGTCGTTTCTGCTGTTATTTCACGTTTAAAGAGCAAGAGAGCAGTAGCTCCAGCGGGTTAATTGAAAAATGGCTAAAAAGACAAGTGATATTTGGAAATATTATTTATTATATGACGATAATACATAAATATTCAAGGTGCAACAAATGTTCAGTTATGTACCTGATAAGTTTTTTATTATATATTTAGTCATACGATGGTATAGTTTTTTTCCGTCTTCTTAAAGAAATGTACATGAATTGCTTCAATTCGGCCGAATCACTAATAATTCAAACCGATTCGGTATTCGGCCGAATCGAAAAAAAGTCGCTCCGGCGCATCCCTAACACCCGTATTCATAGTCATTCTTCGGAGATTCGCCAGCTTTTATCCCGCCGCATATACCGGTTATGCATTTCATAGACGGAGCATCGCTCCTTTATAATACACGCATCAACGGCGCGTCGCTGGCGAAGCGCTTGTTGAGAAGTCGCTGGCGATTCGCCTGGATAAGGACTATGAATACGACTGTTAGTCCCCAGTGTCCAGCGTCAGGGAAAATACAGAACCGTCAGGAATTTCATAAACCGTCAGGAAAAAGTCTGGGAAAACAGAAAATTTCAGTAGTAGTCAGTAACAATAAAGATTTTTTCCTAAAGTCAGAGAAACTAGAAATTTCCGTTCTTTTTTTAATTTATAAATAATATGATTAACCTCTTTCAAAGTTCTGGGTTCGGCTTTTTTTACCCATTAAACTTTAAAAAATTACTTACATAAAATAACATTTTACTTTCCTACGTATTAAAAAATGTACCTATTAGGTATAAGATGTATTTTTGCAAAAAACATAATTTCTGTATGGGTTCCTTTTTTAATATCCTACACCTCTTAACCTTTTTGAGAAAACTAAATCCAAAACCCCGTTTAAAACATAAACTTCGTGAAAATTTTGCAGTCAGCGACGCTTTAAAATTTGGCCGCATCACAGAAAAACAGTGAAAGCACCCGGCACTCATTTATTACTTGGGTTTGCTTGGAAATGAAAACATTGCCCACTATGGTAGTTAGAAATCGCCAATAGGAAGATACATGTTATCTCGCTCTTGCTTCCCTGTCCCCTGTCTTTTCTTGTTTGTTTGCTGGGATTTAAGAGGCACGTAATCAGTCGAGCTGTTTATAACAATAAGTCATGTGTCTCTCAAAGATGCGAGCTCAACGTTGAAAGCTATTAGGGAGATTTTGCAAAAAGAAATTGCAGACACGCTAACCCATAACCGATCAAATCTAGAGTGGTCTTTTAATCAAGAGTTTTCACTTCATTTGCTAAATGAATTTATAAGCCTACCAAAGATGAGGAAGACTTTGAAAATTGTTTTAATTTTAAGGTTTTCATAAATCATGTGATAGAAACACCACTTTAAATTTTATCGTTTATGGGTTAGCGTGTCTGCATTTTTTAGTTGCAAAATTTCAGTATTATCTCGATACAAAGAACCCCTTTTCTTATGCAACCCAACTGCATAAGTGTTATTATGGGTGGCCTATACTTTGTCACGAATGTCAAATAACCTGTTTAACAAAGAAGAATAGGTCTATTAAATATTGGCATATCCTAAGAGAGTTGTGTTTTGTAATAAATAAATTTTTAGTTTTTCAATAGCGCTGATAGTAAAAAATACCGTGGATTCTTTTAAGCTTTGTATTTAATTAGTTAGTGGAACGTTTTTTTAATAACTCCTTTACCTACTGTTTTGTTGGTGTTGTATAAGTGTATTCCTTTCTAAAGGAAGTAGTTTTGCAAAGATTTTACTTCAAAAGTAACAAACATATTAGTTTTTAGTTTTTAATCATAATAATAATAATAATAATAATAATCTTTATTTCAAAACTTAATACAAAGTACAAGAAATGAAATGACGTCACAAAAACAAAATCGCCATGTTATAAATCTGGACAAAAGTCTCTTAAGCTATAGGGTTCCATGTCTAGCAACATTTTCCAAACTTCTCTTTTGAACTCTTTGACTGAAGATATCGCTTTAAACCTATCTGGGAGAGAATTAGAAAGTTTAATACACATGTAGTGGGGAGACTTTTCAGTTAATGTGAGTCTGTGTGTTATATATTTTATATTGATAGATCTGGTGCCATATCCATGTTTAGGTCCAGAATCAAATAAGTACTTATTTCTAAACAGAAACATCAAACACTCATAGACATACAAACCATAGACAGTTAATATACCAAAGTTTTTAAACACAGATCTACAACTTTGCAAGTGGCCCATTTTTAAAATGATTCTAATTAATCTTTTTTGCACAACAAAAACATTTTGTATATTACTCTCGCTTCCCCAGAATATTATGCCATATTTCAAAACCGATTCAAAGTTAGCAAAATACAATATTTTCAAAGAATTTCTATTCATATATTTACCAATGACTCTTATGCCATAACAAATGGCACTTAACTTTTTGATAACACCTTTTATGTGCACAGACCAATCGAGATGTTCATTTATGTATACTCCTAGGAATTTGGCATTTTCTTTTATATCCATTTCTTTATTATCAAGTATCAAATGTGGTTTAATATTTTTTGACTGTTTGGTCCTAAATAGCATAATATTTGTTTTTTCTTTGTTTAAAACAAGTTTATTTTTATTAAACCAGTCTGTTACCAAGAGAAAGAATTCTGAAGCCTTTGTAATTAAATCGGATATATTATTACTACCTACAATCAGATTTGTGTCATCTGCATATTTGATTATATGTTGACTAGAAGAATTTACTAATAGACTTAAGTCATTGATAAATAAAATAAAAATAATAGGACCCAATATACTTCCTTGAGCTATTCCTATGTCATTATATCCAATATTTGATCTGCCCTCTTTCCCTTCTTTTTTTACTGCTACAACCTGTTTTCTGTCATTTAAATAAGATGCCATCCACTCCTTAACATTCCCTCTTATACCATATCTTTCTAATTTTTGTAAAAGAAGCCCCCTGTCTAAACAATCATAAGCTTTTGACAAGTCCAATAGCATTCCAAGGGCAAATTCGCCATTTTCCAGGTGACCCAGAACTCTCCCAATAAAATCAAAAATGGCTGTTTGGGTTGATTTTGATTTTAAAAATCCATGCTGGCATTGACTAAATACCTTACTTTGGTTTAAGAAATCTACTAATCTGGTCCTCATAGCGGATTCAAAAATTTTTGAAAAACCTGGTAGCAAACTTATTGGCCTATAATTGTCCAGACTTTCCGGGTCCCCTCTCTTATATATAGGTTTAATTAAAGAAATTTTTAAACCTTCAGGAAATATTCCAAATGTAAACGAGTTGTTTATGATATAGCACAAAATATATTTGACATCCAGAGCTGCTATTTGAACAATACTTGTTGGGATTTCATCAATTCCATTACTATGTTTATTTTTTAATTTCTGCGCTATCTCACAAACTTCCTCTGGCGTCACAGGTTTTAGGAACATCGAGTTTACATTTTCAATAATATTACCGCTAAAAGGTATTTGAATTAGTTTACCTAATAAATCAGGGACAATTGATAGTAAAAATTCGTTGTACTTATTTGCAATACACTCTGGGTCTCCCTGAACTTTTATTTCTGTATTGTTGTTTTTCCCATTTATTTCTTTACAAATTGACCACATGCATTTTGATTTATTGTCAGAATGTTTAATTTTATTTTCATAATATTTTGCACGTGAGGATATCAGTAAATTATCATAGGACTTTTTTTCATTTATATACATATCGTTATAGGCAGGGTCATATCTTGACAAACTTAATAAAATATCTAACCTACGTTTACACTCTAAAATATTTACATCTTTATACAGAACAGCTTTATTTTGTTTTTTGGCAGGTAATTTTTGAGGGAAACTCTGATTGAATAAAGTTTTAAAAAGTTTTGTAAATAAATTCCATTGTCCATTTATATTACATCTATCTAGGCTATAAATCTCCAACCAATCCTGATTACGCAGACTGCACAGAAAGTCATTCTTATTTTCTTCAGAAAATATGCGTACAAAGTTTAAACACTTTTCACTTACATTATTTATTTTAAAAATGACCTCCTGTGCAGTATGGTTCGAAATAAAGGCCTCAAAAACAATTGCCTCAACATACGCAGTATCAGTAAATATATTATCTGTACAACTTTCTGAATTATTTGTAATTCTTGTATTTCCACAGATGGTGGGAATAAGGTTAAATGAGTTCATAAGTGAAAATAATTTTGTTTTTTTATCATTATCCATAACCATTTCAATGTTAAAGTCTCCTAAAATAAATATTGAATTGTTTTCTCTAAAAATATTGATTAACAATTGTTCTAACTGCATTAGAAAAAGATTAATGTCCCCTGTAGGTGGCCTATATACACATACAATAATTACATTCGCTTTTCCAAAGCTACATTCTACTACCGCATATTCAAATACTCCACACACTGACATATTGCTTAGATTAACTCTAGATTTACACTTAACACTATTTTTACAGTATATTGCTGCTCCACCATGTTTGCCTTCTTCTCTACAAAAAGCCGCTCCTAACTTGAAATTGTAAAGTGACATGTTAGTCAGTTGGTCTTTAGACTTCCAGTGCTCGGTGATACATAATACATCAAACGTTTTATGCGTATTTAACATGTTTAAGCGATCCACTGCATTTCCTATAGTTTGGACGTTCTGGCGAATAAGGCTTTTCAGTTGAGCATTATTACCTCCCGACGTCATCTTTATAAAAAATCGTTTGTAGTGGGTTGGGAATAGTTTACATTACTTTGATACTGTTCTAATCTTCTTTTATATACCGGACACAGTAGATCTCTTGCTGAGTGTTGGCTTGCTTCAGGTTTTAGTTTTAATTTTATACAGTTTGGACATTTAAATGCTTCACTTACACAGTCTTTGCTTTGGTGTTCTTCGCCATATTTATGGCAACACTGTTTATTTCGGCAGTGTTTTGCAACATGACCAAATCCAGCACAGTGAAAGCAGACAGCTAAGTTAAGATGCTATTGAACATAAACTTTCATTAAATCAAGATTTATGGTTTGTTTCTTAAGATACCATTTCACAATATCTGGCGTTGCCTGAAGAATCCAGTTTTCTTTGGTTTCATTTCGACATGTCCTTTTTGCGACAACTTTTATTTGTTCGCGTACTGAATATCCCAAATCAAATTCAATTTCATCATTAAGAAGAACAAGATCTTCCAAGAATTCTTCGTTGGTTAGTCCTTTTCTTGTGCCTGTTACCATGAACATAGGGTCTGTATTTTGCATCTCCTTAACTTTTATGTTTTCCTTATTCTTTAAGGATGTTCTCAATTTTTCCATTTGGTCTCTGTTATGACTCTAAAATCACTGCACCGCTTTTCAAATATTTCACGTTTTTGAAGCCCCCTCCCATATCCTTGGAAGAAATATTTTATTTAAGTTGTTGCATTGTTGTCGCTGGGTCTGCAATTTTGTCTATTGTTATCATCGTTTCAAGCTTTTTCGGAATTTTTGGTGTTGTCCATGTAGGCTTTGTCTCTCGGGTGTTTATTTTTGTGTTACTGAAGGTCAAAGATGCAGTTTCGGCATATGTATTTGTTTTTGTCAAATGTGTTTCATCTACATTTGATTTTAAATTACACTCTTGGCCTGTATTTTCTGTTTCTTTCAAAACTTGTATATCTTCAAGCATACGTTGCTGTTTTAAATATAAGTTTTCTTGTTCTAACATTCCAATTTTATGAATTAACAGAGTTAAACATTTATGAATAGTATAACTAGCATTATTTAAACTTGCTTGGTCATTTTTTGGTATATCCTTGTTTGCAAAGTCCTTAATGGTATCAATGGAAGTGAACACTTCCAACATTGCCTTTTCCAAATTGAAGAGGTTATGTTCATTTTGATTTTTACTGTAATTTTGTTCAAAGTCGTTTATCTCTGAAGAAAGTGATATATTTCTGTCACACTGTCTTTTTAATGCTCTATACTCTATCGGATTCCGGGGTAATTACGGATCTATTTCTTTTTCCTGATATGTCGTTGTCGTTTTTTAAATCAATCCTGTTTTCGTTACTGTTTGGTTTGTCATTTGTATTTTTTGCATGCGTAAATGTTGCCGTTTTATTTACTATCCCTTCATTCTCAGCGTTATAGTTAACAACTCGATTCTCGAGAGTTTATTTTTAAAAATTTTCTATTTCGCCAGAGGCGTGTACAATATGACTGACTTTATTATGCACTTTACATATATTTATAAGTTTCTAATCTGCTGACAAAGCATGGGAACGACGCTAAAAAAAATCTGAGAAAACAGATAAGGATTTCATTAGATTGCGTAATACTAAATAAGCTTAAGTTCTCACGGGATTATAACTCCTCCCCTCTTAGTTGAAAGCACGTACCTTTAAAAAACGTGATTTCAATAAATATATATATTTAGAAAATTGATTGATTTTGTTCATTACTTTCAATATCTGATTTACGAATAATAATATTCTTAGATTTCCTTTTACATTTAAGATATATAATAAGGATAATAATTAAAGCAATAATAATATATAGAAATATTGTCCAAAAACTAGTTCGATTAATGTAAACTATCGATGACATTTCTTGAAGGTTTCTCTTCTGTTCTTCTAGTTTGGTTTCGATTTCTTTCGTTGCTTTTAGATTGACATAGTTGAGGTTCATAGTAGGAGGGTTGTACTGGGTTGATCGATGCCATTCAATCTTGCTGAAGTTCAATACTGGAAGATTGACTTCGGAGTAGCTAAGTCGGCTTGACTTGTATGTTTCCAATATGATTGATTTTATTTGTATTTTACAGTCGGTCGGGGATTCCACCAGGTAGGATCCAAACAAGGGTACATTGTCCAATGATTTTTGGCAATTGACTGTACCAATTAGACGATTTGGCGCGGTGATTAGCCATTTTCCATCAATAATTTTTCTTACTTGTATTTCGTGAAGTTGCGTTCTAAAGGGGTGACAGGAAGTAACATTTGTATGATGCTTAATTAGTTGAACTGCACAGGAAGGGCTGTTTTCGATGAAACTGGAATGGGTTTCTTTGCATAGAAAGTTCTGGGGTTGAATTTCTTGACATCCCTGGTCCATATAGGCGTATTTATAGCTGCTAAGTGCTAAGTAGGGTTTGTACGGCATATTTACGACAAATGATTGATTATCAGGAACTGATAAAGGAAATAAATTAAAATATTGATATATCTCTGATTCGACAAGAGGCAGTTCTATTACAAATACAATAGTAAAATCTTTTATGTAACTTTTAATGTTTAATATTTTTTCAAATATAAGTATGTTTTGAGTGTTACTTTCTAGTGGTAGTTTATCTGTACTTAAATGGCTATTAATATTCTGAATTTCAGTTAATAATTCGTTTGGATCTAGTATAGAATTATGTAAAGTATTAATTTTCGCAAAAGTAATTGAAGTTTCAATTTTATTGAAAATATCATAAATTGATTGATACATTGTTGTTATTTGATTAATAACTATATAAACTGCTGGCCAATTCAAGCGGGACAAACTAAATTTTTGATAAAATTTAGAGTGGAATATTTTCGAAACGAAAAAAGATTTTGATTTAACTTTTTCAGTATGTAATTGAATAGTTCTTCTAGTTTTTATACTTCAAGGCACTATTGCTAGCAGTCGCTGCAACTCTATTTTACAGGGTGTTAAGTGAAACCCTGACTTTTTTGGAAAAGTTTTCCAGTTCCGAGAATCTAGGAAGAATTTTTTTTGAATTTTCTTTTCATACTAAAATGATCCATGGTCAAATACAAAAAAACAATTTCTCCGGATTTTCTCTATTTTCATTTGTTTTTCGTATACAGGGGTTAGTCGAAATTATCGACTTCTTCTTACAAAGGAACCCCTAATTTGGCCGTTTATTCACAAAAAGCGAAAGACCAAGTAAATTTGTAGTTTGAAGTAGTCCAGCTAACAAAATTAATACAAATTTTTGTACAGGGTGTAGCAAGTTTGGATCACGGGCTAGTAAATTATTATTTTTTAATTTCTACTACTTTTTCCTAAGTTAACTATTAATTATCACGTGCTACGTTAAAGGGTTAAAATTTGTTAGGTCCGATAACAGTACTGGTTAGAAAGATCCTTTTTGCCCAAACGGGTTTTTCATTTTTTGTCTAGTCCCATTTTTAGTGATTAAACGGCTCGCATTTTGAACCTAACTTTTTGCAATTGCATCCATGAACGATTGAAGTGAGAGTGCTTTTTTGGTGGTACATAATGAATGTTTTATCCAACCAAAAAACATGTAGTGGCCAAACAGCTAATGATGCTTATTCGAAGAATTTTTTAGCATTATACAGGGTTGCAAAAAATATACCACCTATACTTTGCAGGTGGATTTCTGTTAATTTAGCGGCGTTTCTATTTCTTAGTCAAAAGATCTAGTAGGCCAAAAAATAAAACATTTTCTTTGCTATTGACAGTTACCAAGGCAACAAAGTATTCTTCTTTGAATTGGTGCGTTATTATCCTTTATAATGGCTCGATTAAGTGCAAAAGAACAAGCTAATTGTTTGCGTTTACTACAAGATGGGGTAAAAATTAGTATTATTGCGGATATGTACGGGGTTGGGCGAAGTACAATATCTCGACTGCGTCAACGCTTCCACGAAACGGGAAGTGCAAACTATCGTTATGGGGGAGGTCGCCAAAAGAAAGTCGGCATTGCAGATGAAAGATGGTTGGTTAGAGAGGCTCGTCGAAGGCGAAAAATTTCATCAGAGAAAATTAACCAGGAGTTCAGAGCAAGAACACACATTCGTGTGAGCAATAGGACCATTAGAAGAACTTTAAACAATAATAACTTAAGGTGAGTTACTTCAAATGAGATCTTATTTTTTGTACCAATATTTTTAGTGTTTCATTTTAGTAAGTCGGCTATTATAATATCGACGTCAGCTGAGGCGTGAATCTTGGATTTTGCGCACCGATATTATAAATGTAAACTTGAACTAAGTTGTTCATAAATTAAAGTTTTGATAGGCGACCCTAAACACATTATTTGTGCTTGCAGCGTAATGTTCCTTAGTTCTTCCCTAGAACTAACGTTATGAAAATTGACCTAATTTTGCATTTTAGTATAATAAAAGCTACTGTTGGCTTATTTATTGGTTCATTCCCTACACCTATACTACAGATTTTTAAGCCAAAATTTTAATTTTAGAGCTCGGCGACGTGCTAAATGTGTGCGACTTCTACCACAGCATAGGCGAAGACGTCTCCAGTGGGCATATGAACATCGCAATTGGCCATTAGATAACTGGGAAAACTGCATGTTTGTAGACGAGTCAAGATTTAATTTAATTCACTCGGACGGCAGAATATTAGTTTGGCGTGAACGTGGCGAACGGTATATGGAGGAGAATATGGCTCCTCAGGAACCTTTTGGTGGTGGAGGCGTTACTGTTTGGGGTGGTGTAATGTTTAATGGCAAAACGGAACTTTTTTTAACATTGGAGCCCATTAACGGTCAGGTATATAGGGACGAAATTTTAAGCAATATCGTTCTACCATTTGCAAACAATTTTGGGAACGATTTTGTGCTAATTGACGATAACGCCAGACCTCATAGAGCACGCATTGTGCAAGAGTTTTTGGAAGCTAATAATATTACCAGGATGGTCTGGCCTGCAAAATCACCAGACATGAATATTATCGAACACGTCTGGTCTAAATTGAAATTATTGGTAAGTTCTAGGGAAGATCCTCCTCAGACTCTAGAACAACTTGCAGACGCCATTGTTCAGGAGTGGGAAAATATTCAGCAAGAATTTGTCAATAATTTGGTAATAAGCATGCCTCGAAGATGCCAAGAGATAATAAATGTAAGGGGAGGTCCTACTAGGTATTAAGATTTGTTTTGTTTTCGTTAGTTGCAAGTTTTTATAATACCTTCAAGTAAAAAAAATGTTCTATAATTTAAAACGTTTTCTGTTTACCTATAAAAGTAACAACCAAAATTTACATTTTGGATCTCCTAAAGTAATGCCGGGAAAAATAACTACTAAATTTGAAAATTACGTATCTTTTCGAGTACTTTCAAAAGTAATTAAATCTTCTGAAATTTCTATACCTTCTAAAAACTACGCTATACAGAATTTTATAACTTGTTCAGTTGAATTCACTATCCATCTCCAATTTTTGACGAGAAAAATGTACTCCGTGACTATTAATTTAAGACACTTCTTATTAATTAAAATTTCTCAATGCCATGTACTGACTTTTTAGAGCAGTGGTAAAATATTTTTCTTTTATAATGAATAATCGAAGTTTACGAAAATCCAAAGATATCGAGAAACACGTGGCTTCTATTATAAGTAGTAACTTCTGCACAATCCTGTATAATGTGAAAAAGTTCCGAATGAATATTATTCTTTTTATCTGTATCGTTACTAGATTTTATTAATAATAAGTAGGACATTTTCTTTAATAATTATTAATATAGCAAAAAGGAACTTTATGAATACCTAAAGGACTCTAAAATCACATGATTTTCATATAAAATGTAGGTGATATGTTTTGGGCAAACGCGGACAAAAGCAGCGAATAAGCATCTTTAGCTCTATGGCCACGACACTTTTTTATTGGTTGGTTAAACCAATAAACGATGTCCACTTCAATAGTTCATGAATGCAATCGCAAAAAGTTAAGTTTTAAACGCAAGCCATTTGTATCACTAAAAATGGGACCAGACAAAAAAATTCAAAAACAGTTTCGGCAAAAAGTTCCAAGAAAATTGGGACTATATTCAATTAATTTGAAAATCACATGACTTCCATATAAAGTATAGGTGGTATATTTTTTGCAACCCTGTATAATGCTAAAAAATTCTTCGAATAAGCATCATTAGCTGTTTGGCCACTACATGTTTTTTGGTTGGATAAAACATTCATTATGTACCACCAAAAAAGCACTCTCACTTCAATCGTTCATGGATGCAATTGCAAAAAGTTAGGTTCAAAATGCGAGCCGTTTAATCACTAAAAATGGGACTAGACAAAAAATGAAAAACCCGTTTGGGCAAAAAGGATCTTTCTAACCAGTACTGTTATCGGACCTAACAAATTTTAACCCTTTAACGTAGCACGTGATAATTAATAGTTAACTTAGGAAAAAGTAGTAGAAATTAAAAAATAATAATTTACTAGCCCGTGATCCAAACTTGCTACACCCTGTACAAAAATTTGTATTAATTTTGTTAGCTGGACTACTTCAAACTACAAATTTACTTGGTCTTTCGCTTTTTGTGAATAAACGGCCAAATTAGGGGTTCCTTTGTAAGAAGAAGTCGATAATTTCGACTAACCCCTGTATACGGAAAACAAATGAAAATAGAGAAAATTCGGAGAAATTGTTTTTTTGTATTTGACCATGGATCATTTTAGTATGAAAAGAAAATTCAAAAAAAATTCTTCCTAGATTCTCGGAACTGGAAAACTTTTCCAAAAAAGTCAGGGTTTCACTTAACACCCTGTAAAATAGAGTTGCAGCGACTGCTAGCAATAGTGCCTTGAAGTATAAAAACTAGAAGAACTATTCAATTACATACTGAAAAAGTTAAATCAAAATCTTTTTTCGTTTCGAAAATATTCCACTCTAAATTTTATCAAAAATTTAGTTTGTCCCGCTTGAATTGGCCAGCAGTTTATATTAAGAAATATTGTGTTGTATTGGTTTGGTGAATCTCGACTTGATTTATTGTCTCTTCTATTTTCAAGACGTGTGATTTTAACATCATTTCATTGTTTGTGATATTTATTTTGATATCATTGATTTAAATTTACTGATCGTAGACTGCAAGAGTGTAATTTGATTTATTGCGTCAATTTTTATTTTATTTTGATTTTCTTGTAATTTTTTAATTTTTTGCATCGATTTGCTCTGCGTCATTTTGATCTAAATTTTTGTTTTAATTCCGTAGATTGCTTTGCAATATTTTCATAAAGAATTTGTGTGTTATTTTTGTGATTATTTATATACTCTGTATATACATGAGAGGGTATTAAGTCCATAGGGTCTCTTGAGTCGGTATGTCCGAAAACACGTTCATAAGGGGTATAATTTGTACTTGAATGTATAGTGTTGTTATAGGCAATAATTGCGTATGGCATTAATTTTATTACGTCTGCGTTTGGGTCTGATTCTCTTAAAATGCGTATAAGCTCGATAAGGGTAGAGTGTAGTCTTTCTACAGGGGAATTTGATTCGTGGTGATAAGGGGTAGTAAAATGAATTTTAATATTATGTGCTTTTAATAAGCCGTCGATTACTTCATTTTGAAATTCTGAGCCGTTATCTGATACTATTTGTTTTGGCACGAGTTAACTACTACGACCGTGGTAATCTCTTTTTAAAAACTATTTATTTTTCTAAGTTACAGAATTATGATAAAATATGTTATTACAAAATATATGTTTTACAATTTAATGTTTTCAACTGACTGACTCGTCCTGGCTTGGGATGCATTCTATATTGTTATATGATATGCATATTCAGCATTATCTCCGTCTAGGTGGTGATATAACTCCTCCCTCCTTGGACTTAACTACACCCTGTAGGGGGTAGTTCGATGCGTAGGCTGCTGGCTTCCATCGGGATTGTTTTCTTGCATAGACATCCCTTCTGGACCATATATCTGCGTAGTAAGTACCCACCAGTAACGATTAAGAATACATAGACAATAACTGTCCACAAACTGGGTACTGTGGAAACATCGTCAAAGAGCAAATGGGGCTCATTTTCTTCAATTTTATTTTTAAGTTCGTGTAGTTCATCCAACTTTATTTCTTGTAGGTGGAAGCTCAAATTTAATACAGGGTACTTTAGTGATTTGTCATTGAAATCTGGGAATATTATGGGCTGTTTTTCTGGTTCGATTACATTTTCGTAATTGGTGATAGATATTTCATTGATTTTTAATCGACACCCTATCGGAATGTTACTTAGATATGTACCATTTAATTTGCGGCTTTCTTCTTGTGCAGGGCATTTAAGGTAAATTATTTCTTCATTTGGTATAACCAGTAACCAATTGTTTGTGTTACCCAGTTGATTTATGACTGGTAATCTTATTGTGACGTCAATTTGTTGACAGGTGGAGGTGCTTTTTGTGGATTGTAACAGCTGTACTTCACAAGGGCTCTTGGCTTCTATTTCTTTTAAGGCTTCTTTTTCGCAGAGCAATGAATTTGGCATTACTTCCTTGCAGGGGGTACCACGATGAGTATAGTGTAATTGATTTGTAATTAAATATTTATCGCGGGGTATGACAACCTTAAACAGACTCTGATGCACAACTGGTATTGCATATAAGTGATAATATTCAAAATCATTAGGATTGGTAATTGGTACTCTTAATAAATATGTAACTTTGTTATTTAAGATAAAAACATCAACATCAATGAATTTTTCGAGAAGAAAAATATTCTCTAAATTTATTGGCAACACCATTTGATTAGTACCTACATTTTTCCTAACCATTATGAGTTCCTTTAAAAGATCGTTAACTGTTATTATGCTCGGGTGCATAATTTTTAATTTTGAAAAAGTAATAGAATTTTCGCTATCTTGTAATATTGAATTAATTAGTTCATATAAGTTAATAATTTGATTTAATATATCTTTAATAAAAAACATATTTTCTTTATATGTTGCTTTTTGCACTATCGAACTAATTTGATTGACTCTACTTTCTATTAGTTTTTCGTTATGCCCTATTTGTTGAATAGTAGAATTAAATTTGTCAATAACGTTTGTAGAAATCGAGTTTTGGTTGTGAATATTTTCAGCCAATTTATTTTGATTTTCTTCCAAATTTTTTATTAGCTTTTCGTAATGCTCTCCATCTGACGCATCTAGGTTTCCTGTTACAGCCTTAAATACTGAACCTACTATATTAACTAATCCTCTTTTAGTTCTTTGAGGGTGAGGTAAAATCTCTTTAATTTTATTTTCAACTCTTTCTTGTGTAATTTTTAATATTTTTAAGTAGTTAGCTGAGTCATCAAAATATTCTTTATGCTTTAAAAGCGAGTTCGTAATGTTATCTGTTTTAATATGTAATTTGTTGGTTTCTGTTATGATGGGGTTTAGATCGTAATAATGTATTAAGGTGTGGGTGTATTCAGTGATTTTTGCATGTCCTAATTTTAAAGGTAAAATCCCTGGATTGTCCTTTAATGACATCATTGTGCTTTTGTCTCCGTCTCCGATAACGGTAGAAGTTAGCCTGAAATATAATATTGTCCATTTAGTCAAAGCTATATGTGTCTGTCTTAAAGGGCGTTTTAGATTGTCCATGTGGACTTTGGCCTGGGACTGTGTTGTTACTGTTTTCCGATTTTGATTTACTGATTCAATTTCGGTTGGTTTTGAGAATTTATCTGAAAATTTTTGTCTAATATGATTTTTGACGTAAGTTTTTTGATTAGGTTGAAACAGATCCGGTTTATCTCGATTCTCATTGATCTTTGAAATTACTTTTTGTTTGTTTTGTAATAGTTTCCGATTGATATTAGAATATATTAGGTTAGGCTTTTCTTTGTGAGTGTTAACGTAATCATTTAAGAGTAATTGGTCTAGCTTTAAATCGAATGGATCATTTGTAGAAATATGACCGTTAATTACGTCTATCGGCTTTAAGTTCGTCGCAGAATGAATTGAATGATTATATGCTAACATTGCATAAATCATTTTGGTAATTATCGGTGTCTTGGCAAAATTTTGATTATTTAGTAAGCGAATGTGCTCCGCTAAAGTTGAATGAAGTCTTTCAACCACGCCATTAGATTGGGGGTGATGGGGTGCACAAAAGTGTATTTTAATTTTGTGTAAATTGAGAAGTTCCATTACAACAGTATTCTTAAACTCAGTGCCATTATCGATAATAACTTGTCTTGGTATGCTATGGTGGGAAAAATATTATAGTAGCTTATCAACAATTTCTGTAGCGGCGAGTGATTGAAGTGCGTATGCTTGCGCATATTTTGAAAAACTATCGATTATTGTCAAAAATTTAGTTTGTTCAAGTGTGTACGTATCTAAATGTAAAATTTCAAACGGTCTGGAAGCCGTCGGTGTTATGTTCATTTCCATATTTATAGGATGACGTTCATATTTGCTTTTTTGGCAAATTTCGCAATTATTTATATAGGTCTGAACGGAGTTTTTAAGATTTGGCCAATAGTACTTTTGTGTTATTTGTTTTAGAGTCTCGTCAATGCGGCGGTGATTTGTTCTTGATTCATGATATTTTTGTATTACTTCCGAAATATCGTCTTTATTAGTGACGTCTACTAATTTTATTAAACATCGTTTTAATTTCAAAGATGGCCATTTAAAAGTTTTTCGAATTACCTCACAAAATGGTTCATACATTTCGGGCTTTTCAAAATACATAATATGATATTGTTTATCAGGAATTATTATTTCCTTGACAAAATTTAAAATATCTTCATCGAAATTATTCGTGGAAATTTGAACGTTAAAACGGCGTTTTTTCTCAAATAAAATAATCATTTTTGATTTCGCGGGAGAGTGTAACACTGAGGAAACGATTATTTGATTTGCTCCATAATTAACAGGGATATCACATATCGGAATGCCTACAATAGGGTCTTCGCTCTCATTTGTGTGTACTGTCATGTTTTCGTCTTGATCAGCTGATGTGTGTGTTGCGATGTCATTGACTTGTGTCGCGAAGTCATTGTCATTATCGTCTGCTTGTGCGATAGTGGAAATTTGATCCAAATTGTCCGTGTGTGGTTGTGATTGTCCTTGTAGTTCTTTGTTAAAATCTTCGATATATTGTTTTAAACAAAAATTGTCTTCTGTCTCTTTCGTGTGTATTTCAATGCGCGACAAAGCATCGGCGTTCGTGTTAAGTTTTTCTTTTTTATGCAATATATTATAGTCATATTCTTTAATTAACTTTAAAATTTTGATTTTTTCCTCGTCATTAAGATGATCAGTCCGAAATTTGGAGAAATCTAATTTTTGTTGGTTTGGGGAATCGTCAAAATTGTTTAAATTAATTTCTTTCATTTCATTAGTATTAAATTTTTCTACGGTTATGGGTTCTGAAAAGTCTAATGTTACCGGATTACAGGTATTATGTAATACTGTTGTCAAGGCATAACCATTTCTAGAAACAGACAAACATTCTGGTATCTCACAATTATGCATTTTTTGATGTGGTATATTTACATCACCGTTTTGTATCGAAGTTTTAATTTTCACAACTTGTTCAACACGAGGTGGAATTGTTATACAGTTTATCTCATTTCGAGTTTCATGGAATTGTAATTTAATGCGTGTATGTGGGGTTACAAGATATCCTTTGTCAAAGTCAAGATTAGCTTGTAAAATTTTAAGATTATCAAGTCCTAGTAGACCATCAAATACATCGTGGAATTTGAATAAATAAAATTTTAAATCTTTATTTTTTGGTAATTTAAAAATTTTTGAAGCTGGAATTAAAGCACTATTTTGATGAGCTGATGTCTGAAATACTGCTGAAACTATAAAAGGATCATTTAGTATCTTATTTGGGTATAATTTTTTAGCAATATTCGGGTCAATGAATGACCTAGTTGATCCAGAGTCGATTAATATTTTTAAATTGGTTTCCGGAAAGACAATGTATGATAGTTCACCATTATTAGTTACATTTAGGGAGATTACTTGAGGTGTAATTTCTTTGTCTTGCGTAGCTTCGCGAAAATTTTCGTTATCATCGCGTTCGCTTTCATAAGAATTTTGTTGGGTTAGGTCATAGTCGGATAGTGACGTATGTATATCAGGTTTAAAGTTAGGTTCGTAATATTCGTTGCTTGCGTATGGGTAGCAATTTGTTTGGTCATTAAAATATTGGTCATATGGGTGATATTGATTCTCGTCATAAGTAAATTGTTCTAATTGGTTTATATTTTGCATTTCTGTATTATAAAGTTCTTCAAAAACAAATTTTGGCGGGTTATAATTAGATGTATTAGGCAAAGGTTTAAACATTGACGTTTCTACGCCAGACATAGCTGAAGGCTGTGTTAATTGTTTTTGCTGATTAGGTTTAAAAACATTAGTTCTATTTCCCGGTTTATTAAAAACTTGTGAGTTAGTAAAAAATCTTTGTTGCGGTCTGTTAAAATTAGATCTAATATTCATAGGCTGTGATGGAAAACTAGGCCTAAAAGCATTATTTGGAGTATGGGCGTTAAATACATGATTTGGCCTTAACATATTGCCGGGCTGCATTGTATTAAAATACGGATTTTGTTGAATAGTTTTAAAACTATTATTGTTAGGACTTGAAACACTGGGTTTCGTTTGGTTTTGAAAATAATGAACATTATATTCTTGTGTAACAAACTGCACTGCCTGCATTAAATTAGCTGGACGCATGCACCTTATGGTGGTGCCAAGGGGTTCCTTTAACCCAGATAAAAATGTTTTTAAAGCAAGATCGTTATATAAACTTCTTTTTAGATTTTTCGCTGGTGCGGTTGTTTCGTGAGAATCAATGAATGAACATAGCAAATTTAAAATATGTAATACCCTATCATAAAATTGATTTGGCTTTTCGTTAGGCAATTGTTTCATCATGACCAAATCTCGATTTAGGCAAGCTTCGTCTCTTTGGTCGGCAAAATTACGTCTTAGGGTGTCTTTTAACTCAACCCAAGTACTGACATTTTGAATATTTACAACAAGTTTAGCTTGGCCAGTAAGTTTGCCAACAAGAGAATTCAACAGATATACATTTTGAAAAGAATTTGGATTCGTAGCGTCATAAAAAGAATCAATTATTATTGATTGACAAGTCGATATGTAGCGATTTAAATCATTTGGGTTTCCATCGAAATTAGGAACACAGTTTAGATATTCTGGTTTAAATTGCGCCATATCGTTTTTAGTCATGGTTATTCAAAATTTGATCGACAATTATATGATTGTTAGAAGTTTCACTTAAAATTTCTAAATTTGCTTCTAAATTTTGATTAGAAACAGAGTCAGTTGAAGGCGTCTGTAAATTTAAATTCTGTAAATTGCTAATGATACTTTCAATCGACATGAAATCAATCTCACTTACACTAAAATCAACAGGCCCACTCTGGTCATTTTATAGGGGCAAGGCTTGGTTCGGCGATTGATGTCCTCTCCAAAATCTTGGTCCCTGCGAAGATAGGCGATTCTGGTCCTACCCTCCGATGATTGGTTGGTCGATGGTAATCCACAGTTCTTTGATAGATTGGAAGTCTTTCGATGTTCGGAAAAACTCCACTCTGCTTCAACACCTCCACCAACGTCACAACACTTTGTTCGTTACTCCGGTTAACCGTTGAACGGAAAAATCCCACACAATCGATTTGTATCGATTCCCGAAGTATCCTACCGACTGCGCCAGTTAACTACTACGACCGTGGTAATCTGTTTTTAAAAACTATTTATTTTTCTAAGTTACAGAATTATGATAAAATATGTTATTACAAAATATATGTTTTACAATTTAATGTTTTCAACTGACTGACTCGTCCTGGCTTGGGATGCATTCTATATTGTTATATGATATGCATATTCAGCATTATCTCCGTCTAGGTGGTGATATAACTCACGCGTAAAAATGAAAAGAATTTAATTAATTGTTCACAGCACGACACTGCATTTCCGGTATAAGGAAGCGCTTGAGCGTATTTTGAGAATTTGTCTATGATAGTTAAAAAATTTTGTTTAGCAATAATAAAGGTATCGATGTGTATTATTTCGAATGGTTTACTTAGGGGTTTCTGTTAATACGAGGGGCTGATCAGGTGGTTTTCTATTATATTTTGCTCTTTGGCAAATCTCGCAATTATTAATATATTTTGTTACATCGGGTTTAAGGGATTTCCAATAATAATTAGCTTTTAAGAATTTACATGTTCCTTCGATTCCACGGTGATTTGTTTTACTTTCGTGTCGATATTTGATTAGTAATTCTCGTTCTTCTGGTTGGGCGTTATTTATTAATTTGGTACACTCTATCAATTTAAGATTTTTAAAATGATTGTTCATGGCTTGTTGGAAATAAGGCCGTGATTCTTTTGAAAAGAAGTAAATGTAAGTATTTTTATTTGCCAGGTATTCCTTTAGGAAATTAATAATTATTGACATAGTAGGTAAAGTTGTATTAATAATTTGGTGACCATCAAAATTTTCACGTTCAGTTTTAATATATGCGTCATAAGGAGATTTTTTGACAATAATTTGACGTGCCTTGTTATTAATTATTTCGTCTAATATGGTCATGTTAGAATAGTTTTCTTCCGCGTTTGTAGTATGTATTGTATTATCGGAATTATTATCTGGGGGTTTTATTTGTATATTTTGTAAAATTTTAATTTTTTGACTGGGTTCATTGACTTTTTCCAGTTGCTTGCTAGCATCATCTGGATCTAAATTTTCGGGGTTAAATTGACTATAGCTGTCTTTTAAAAAGTTTTCGATGTCACGACTTATATCTCCGGGATTATTAATTACTGATTCTGATTCGATTGCATGTAATTGGATACGACTAAGTGCGTCGGCGTTGGTATTTTGTTTGCCTTTTTTTATAAAGTATTTCATAGTCATACTCTTCTAATTTAAGTCTCCAACGTACAAGTTTTGAGTTGGGTTCCTTTAAATTAAATAGCCAAACTAAAGGTCTATGATCGGTGTAGATTTTAAATTTTCTACCGTATAAATATGGTCTGAAATATTTGCAAGCCCATACTATACCTAAAAGTTCTTTTTCTATAGTAGAATATTTTTGTTCTGTTTCGTTTAAAGTTCGTGAAGCAAATGCAATAGGGTTATCGTTTGGGGGGTTTCCTTGAGAAAGTACTGCACCAAGGGCTATATTTGAAGCGTCTGTAGTAAGGACGAAGGGTTTTTCAAAATCAGGGTATTTTAATATTGGGGCATTTATTAATAATTCTTTTAAATGATTAAATGATTCAATAAAAGCGGGTGAATGTGTGACTTTTGCTCCTTTTTTAAGACATAGTGTAAGGGGTTTTGTTATTTTAGCAAAATCTTTTATGAATCTTCTATAATATCCTGCCAAACCTAAAAATGATTTGATTTCCTTTTGTGTTTTTGGTATTGGGAAATTCTTTACTGCATTGACTTTATCGGGATTGGGCTTTACGCCATCTTTTGTTATTTTGTGTCCTAAATAAGCGACTTCTTTATGTAAAAATTCTGACTTGTCCAACTGGACTTTAAAATTTGATTGTCCAAGCCTATCAAAAACTGCTTTTAATCTAGTTATATGTTCTTGGAGAGATGTTGAAAAAATTATAATATCATCTAGATATACTGAACAAATTTCATTTTGAAGACCGCGAAGAATATTATTCATTACTCTTTGAAAAGTAGAGGGGGCATTTTTAAGTCCAAAAGGCATTCTTTTGAATTCGTAATGACCTGTGTCTGTTGAAAAAGCTGTTTTAGGAATATCGTTTGGTTCCATTTCGATTTGGTGAAAACCGGTTGCAAGATCTAACGTAGAGAAATATTGTGCTTTTCCGAGTTTGTCAAGAATATCTGTGATATTCGGAAGGGGAAGGGTCTATAGATTTTTCGTTTAGTTTCCTAAAATCGCAAACTATGCGCCATTTGCGCTTTCCTGAAGCATCTAACTTTTTTGGTACTACCCAAATTGGACTAGACCATGGCGAGTTTGAGTGTTGAATTATGCCGTCATTTAGCATTTTCTCCGTTTGTGTTTTAACTTCTTTTTTATGTATTTCCGGGTATCTATATGTTTTAGTAAAAATGGGCGTTTCGTAAGTTAAATTTATTTTATGTTTAATTTGATTTGTAAATGTCAAAGGGGTTCCTTCACAGTAAAATAAATCTCGATATTCATAACAGAGGTCACGTATCGCTTTGTACTCTTCTTTATTACAATGAGATAATCTTAAATTTTTAAAATTTTGTTTTTGTAAGTTGTCTAAATATTCATTTAATTCGGTGTCAGTTTCCATTTTTTCTATAAAATTAACTTCCGTTTCGTCTAAGGGTTCAATGTCTAGAGGTTTCAGTAAAGTTATTTTTATTGGGTTTTCGCTGGTATTTGTTACGAGAGTTGTCGCTAAAGAATTTTTTATTTCGACTAAAGATTCAGGTATTTCTGCACATCCGAAATTTGTGTATTTAAAAATACCTATACCGTTAGAATAATTTACGGGTATTTTAACTTTTTGACACGTACGAGGGGGTATCGTAATTTTGACAGTTTCGAAGTTGTATAACGCTGGTAAGCTATTTTCGTGGTATAATGTTAGAATAGTATTTTGCGTTCTTAATTCGCTATTTTGTAGATCTATATTGGCTCCTATATGTATTAGAAAATCAATTCCTAGATGTCCATCGAATTTCGGTGAAAAATCAAAAAGATAAAATTTATGATCTCCAGAAAAATTAAATGAGGGAAATATTGGAATGTTTATAACTTCATTATGGAGTGACGTCGCATGAGCTGTTCTAACAGAGAATAATTCAGAAAATATAAAATTTGGATAAATTTGATAAGCAAGATTTGGTTTAATAAAACTTTTGCCGCTACCTGTATCTATTAAAAATTTTGCGTTTATTTCCGGTATGTATATTATTGGTAAATCGGAGTTAGTATAATTATTGAGGTATATTATGTCGGGTTGGTTGAACTCGGGTTCTCCTGAAAATTTTCATTATAGTCATACGGGTTCTCGTATTCGTTATTTTCTTCTTGAGAAAAGTCATATGTTGGATTATTATATGGGTACAACGTTTCGTTAAATTCTTGATAATACTGAGAGTCATCATCAGGGTTATTTTCACATTCGGTAGATTCATTGTTAATGTTTTCCACAGATTGGTTAAATAAGTCTTCAACAATAAAATCGCGTTTAGGTGGTGTATTTTGGTTTAATACGGTATTGCCTGAAGAAACATCCATTGGTTCTGGTCTTCTCAGCCTAGAGATTCCAGAGGATTTGTTATGCATATTATGCTGATAATTAGAATTTGGTCTAGTATTAAAATTAGGTCTGAAATTTTGATTGTTAAAATTTGGACGATGTACAGGTCCTTGTCTAAAGACATTAGAGGGTTGCCTAAATTGTCCGTAACCTAAAAATTGGGGTTTACTTTGATTTTGGGCGATTGGCATACGATTAGCTGAATAATTGTGTGTATAATTACTAAAATGTGGTGTTGATTGTTGTGAGGGTACTTGAGAAAAATTGCGGTTATAATTATGCGTTTGTTGAGGCATATTTAATTTATTTTTAGGTACATTTAAATTTACAGAAGTTTTGTTGGTTACATTACTTCGATTTTTATAGTAAATAAAATTTTCTTCTTCTAAAGCAAAACTCATTGCTTCTTCTAGAGCTGTTGGATTTTTTAATCTTACTACTAATTGCATGTGGTAATTTAGACCATTAATAAATGTTTTTAAAATTAAATTTTCGTATTCTGTGATTTTTAATAATTTAATTTCGTTTGTGTCATTTGACATATTAATTTTTGAGAATAATAAACTACGTGCATCTTGTAGACGCAGACCAAATTGTTGCGGTGTTTCATTTCTTTCCAGTTTTGATGTTATTACATCTTGCAATAAACAATCAATAGATCTTTGATCGGAAAATGTAGAAATTATTGCTGTTTTTAACAAAGGCCAAGTATTTAATTCTACTCTAGAGGCAATTAAATCGGCTGCTCTGCCAATTAGTTTATTTAAGACAGTGTCAAACAGACAGACATTTATGGTTGCACCATTATCTGTTCGATCTTTATGATTATTGAAAAAGTTCTCGCACGCATTTATAAACCTGTTTATTTGTTTCGGATTTCCATCGAATGTTGAAATATTATCCGCTTGATATCTAATTAGTTGGTAATTTGGTTGATTAGCGTTAGGCATGTTTTGATTCAAAAATAGATTAGCCAAAATTTCGTTAAGATCTTCCACTTTAAAAATTTATAAAACAATAACACTAATAAACAGAGAATATCAATAAATTAATTCGGGAAAATAATAAATGCGGGAATAGTTGAAAGGAAGCACTTACAGTGATACAATGAAGATTGTGGTGATTTTCATTGATTTCTTTTTCTTCTTAAAACTAGGGCCCAATAGGAGGAGCGATGCTTGTCTTCTCCCTGGAACTAACTTCTATCAGGTTTGGGACGATGCTTGTTCCCTTGACTCGTACCAATAGGACGTAGGACGATGCTTGTTCCTTTTTCCCTGGTCAGTGAGCGATATTGCACGCACCCACAGGATTTTCAAAAATTTTTGTTTGTCCGTTTTTGTCACTAATCGTTGAAACGAAGACGGAGGACACGCACGATGCGCAAACCGTTGACAAAATCCGACCCGACTGCGCCAGTTAACAACTCGATTCTCGAGAGTTTATTTTTAAAAATTTTCTATTTCGCCAGAGGCGTGTACAATATGACTGACTTTATTATGCACTTTACATATATTTATAAGTTTCTAATCTGCTGACAAAGCATGGGAACGACGCTAAGAAAATCTGAGAAAACAGATAAGGATTTCATTAGATTGCGTAATACTAAATAAGCTTAAGTTCTCACGGGATTATAACTTTATTAATGTTTTTATTATCACTTTTATTAACTAGTGGCGGTGAACGTCCGATTGATTTTTTAGGTTTAAAAATTTCTTCAGATTTCCTGTATGGCGTATTACAATAAAAAATTTCATCTGACTCCATATCTTTATCTTTATTTATTATTTCCCCGATCTTTTTGGACGTCCCTGGTAGGTTTATTTTAATCCCACTATTGCTATCGGTATTTATTTCCGTAGGTGAATTGTCGAATTTTTTTGCGTGTACCTGACAATCGTTATCACAAATTCCAATAATTTTATTTATGTCGGCTCTCGATATTTCGGACGAACCGCTAGAAAAACTCCTTGTTTTAAATGGAAATCGGGCAGTATTTTTGGTAATAATTTGTTTGTTTGATTTATCACCATCACTATTTTCACTCATGTTAATTTTAAATTTTAAATATTACTTTAACCACAAAAGAATCGCTTAAAAATGTCAGTGTATATGATGTCAACCAACGTTCACACTAGTGTGTAGTTCACAATAGTGTGGTTAGTGGCAAAATACCGTCGAATCTTTTAAATTTTTTATTTAATTCGTTATTGGATTTATTTTTAGTGTTAATTATTTGTCAAGCGTTAGTTTCTTGCATTAAATTAATGACTGTACTGTATTGTCAGTATTTTTTGACTTATTGGTATTTGTTAATCTTAAACATTATCAAAAGAAGTGTATTTTAAAGGGATGTTACTGCAAAGGTAACAATAACATTTCTTATGCTAACTTGTTACATAAAAAAATTATTGATAGAATTGGCAACTTATTCGGTATCATGGATTTCTTAATTGCCAGTGTCGGGTACCGCTGGTTAGAGAAAGTTAAAGGATCGACGACCAGCTTATTATTGCGAAGCGCCTTTTATGATTATTTTTCTTCAATCTAAATTCATACCAGGATTTACTGGTTTCAATACATGTTTCCAGTGAATTTTATAACACCCCATATATAACGCTCGATTTTTTAGGGTGTTTTGCTGTCGCTATCTGGAGGTGAAAGTTTCCGAAAAAATATGCAGACAGACACAAGTGGAAAGATAACTTTTTACTCACTTAGTGCAGGTGATTATTTCTTGCGACCTATGATGAAAGAGTACTTATTTGAACCAAACTCTAAAATAATAGCAGTAAAGGAAGGCGCAACTATAAAAGTCAAACTAGCGTAAGTATCACGATATATTTAAGTGTTGCGTGTTATTTGGCTATTGTTACCCCAAGAATCAAACCTAAGGACCAGGTATTTGGTGTTTTGCACTGATAGTTTTTCAATACAACTGATAAAATAGTATACAAATTTGTTACAGCTTTAAACCTTGCTTGGGGCTTAAGTTTTATTTATTTTTGGATTACGGGTCATTTGTCCTTTTGCAAGTTTATTTAGAAAAAGTGGCTGAAGAGTATACAGCTGAATGTTCAGGAATAACTGAAGCTTTGCTATTGAACTAGTTCTACTGTTTAAGTGGGAGTAAATTTTTACATAATCTTAGTGGTTTTGCTGAAAAAATGTCAAAAAACTTAAAAAGCAGCTAATACTTGTTCCTTAATCCAAAACATTTTTAAAAACATGGCATATAGCGACAGCGTGAATTAGGCTAATCGTTCAGAAAAGGTTATGTCGGCTGGGATTTCCCAGGTGTTAAAGTTGGATCCAGTAGGTACTTTTTGTAATCCATGCAAAAATGTTACCTTAAAGAAATATTTCTGTGATTTTTACAAAAGTGAATAATCCTGTTTAATTGCTTAAACAAATTTAACTCATCACTAAGGAGCGGAATTTGGTTTTTTTCCACTCATTTAATTGTGTGAACTACCAACAATAAAACTAACAAACATCAGTAACAAATTCATTACCATTTCATATTTATTTTTAGTATTTTTATTCTAGGATAGCTATAACTGAGGGATTACGTTTCTTGCACCAATAAAAATGTAAACTATTTTTTATATTCCTACTCCATTAGTTTAAAAACTAAAAATAGACTTAAAGTTCATACATATTTAGAAACATTTAATTTATATAATTGTACTGTTATTGGTTACTTAATCTACTTTTTTATGCAATTTAACTTTTTAAACCCCATTGAGGGGCGACGCACAGTAATATATTCCGAAATAAAATGGATTCAGTCAAATATCTCTTGATCGGAAAAAGATTTCGGGATGAACCAAACGGCGTTTTGTGAGAAATAGATACAAAGTGCCCCTCCTATTGGAAATGCTCTAAAGAACACGTAAAATTCCACATTTCTTGCTTTTTTTTTTCGTTATTTTGGTCGCTGCTTTTTACTGTTGGAATTTGATGAAGATGAACATGAGTTTTTTTAAAACTAGACTAAAAAAGCTGATTTTTATAAATTTTTTAGACCCATTTTTTGCGGAGTTACAAGTTTTTGATTGTTACAAGGTTTTTTATTTATTATTTTTTAGCATATTTCCACAGCAATAATGTACCTCTATTTAAGAACGTGGTATACAGTGACTCACAGCTTAAATGATGCAGTCGCTATAACAAAATCAAACTGGTCTCGGTGCCTCTTTATTTAGTCGGAAAAAAACAAGTTATTGAAATTAAGTTAGTAAAGAGTCTTCGAAAAAATTATGACTTACTTTTTGTCTCAAATATGTCTTACTTAGTTAACAATAAATTAATTAAATTATATCGAATATTAACGTCACAGCTTAAATGATGCAAAAACAAAATATAACAAAATAAATAGAGAAGAAAAACTACACGATATGAAATACGCCTGCTAATATCTGGTCGTGCCTCCCTCATTATCAATATCGGATTGTAGCCTTCTGGGCATTGATTCAACTAATTTTCTGGTATTCTCCGGGGAAATTGTATTCCATACTTCAGTAATTTTTACTTTTAATTCATTTTTGTTAGATACTATTTACTTTATTTTTTAATGTCAACCACAAATTCTCAATAACTTTTAAGTCTGGTGACTGGGCTGGTGTTTTAATAACATTTGGGCAGTTATAAAGCAACCAACTGCGGACGCGAAATGACGTATGTTTTGGATCATTGTCATGATAGAACCGATAATTGTTATCAATATTTAATTTTTGGGCACTAGCAACGAGATGCTGCCTTAATATATCCAAATACACATATTGGTTCATATTTCCTTCAATGAAATGCATGTTAGCCACTCCTGCAGATGACATACAGCCCCATAACATTACTCCACCTCCACCGTGCTTTATCGTAGCTTTCATATTTTTCAATTTTAATTCTTCGTTAGGCTTTCTTCACACTGATATTTTCCCATCGGACCCAAATAAGTTTATTTTGGTCTCGTCAGCAAATATTACTGAATTCCAGAAGTTCAAGTCTTTATTAATATGCTCTCTAGCGAATTCCAATCTCACGCGTCTATTTCTTCGGCTAATGAAAGGTTTATTTCTCGCAGTTCGACCATGTAAATTATTTTTTCGCAAGATCCATCGAATTGTTTCCGGGTTACACCTTTCTTCAAACTGTCTTTCCACCTGATACCTCTCTTACAATACATCTTTCCTCACGTTCATTGAAAATCTTAATTGAAGCCAATCTTGACCTATTCTCGACTCTGTTTTCATTCCGGTAACGTTCAATGATATGCTGAACCGTTGACGAACATTTATTTACCATTTTGGCTATGTCTCTTTGGCTGTATCCATTTCTATGATGTGTAATAATTAAATTTCTTTCAGAAATTGTAGTTAGACGACCCATTCTTAAACAACGTCGTTTTATTGAGTGAAAACTAAATGTCAAACTAAATAAAAAACAATTGCATTAAGAAATCAAAGCAACGCCGCCTTCGTAAATTTCAAACTGATAAGTTTTGACCCCTGTTATTATTTTTGCATCATTTAAGCTGTGACGTTTAAATTGCATATTATTTAATTGTTTATTGTTAATTAAGTAAGGCATATTTAAGACAAAAAGTAATTCATAATTTTTGGAAGACTCTTTACTAACTTAATTTCAATAAGTTGTGTTTTTTTTAATCATTAAATAGGCACTGAGACCAGTTAGTTTTTGTTATAGCGACTGCATCATTTAAGCTGTGAGTCACGTATATAACACAACGAAAACCGACCAGTTAAACAACAAAACCAGCTTGTCTTGGGGTATCGGTCCTAGTGAGGGCTTGTATTAGAATGAAACGCTTTTAAGCTACTCCAATCTTTCGATAATGTTTATTATCTTCGTCAGGGCTACAATATGAAACAGTTGACCTACATTTGAAAATTACATATCTAAATAGAACATACAAGATAATATTTTTTCTTTCCCTATAGAATTACTTACTGCTAATGCATTGCTTAATAATTAAGATACCTTCTACAAACAACGGACAGTGTATTATTTGGAACAATTTAGTACATTCTTGTTAATTTTCTATTTTATGGTCCAAATGATGTAATTCTAAGTTGATGGCAAAAGAATTTGCTGGAGTTTTTTTTTAGAGTTTTTCAGTCTTCAGTTTTTTGTATTTTTTATTTTATAATATTTATATAGTGTTAGTTAATATCTTGCTAACTTAGCCTTGACTTCGATGATTATATAATTGTGCTATTGGCATATAACACAAAGAGATAAATTCCAAATTTTGTATTCATCATTAGAATCAACCAGGAGTTCTTTAATTACGGTAATCGATGAAATTAATGATATAGGGTTTGAAATTAAGGAGGACTTTACCCCAGATTATAGGGTTCTTTCCACTATTAATGAAATGTGTTGTTATATTCAGGTAGCGGCGGCGAAATTAAAAGTTACTCTTACGAGGCCGGCGCACGGTACACCGGTCGATCCAAACCGAGTATTACCTTCTTTACCGAAAATTCAGTTACCCGAATGTGCAGGTGAAATTCGTCAATGGGAAACATCCTATGCTATTTATAAAAGTTTGATTCATGAAAACCCTACTTTAAATAATACTCAGAAAGTTTATCATTATTTGGTAGGGCGTTTACACGGTCCGGCGTAAAGTGTGTGCTCCGGAGTAGCACCGACTGGTGATAATTATGGAATAATTTGGCAATCACTGCTTGATAGATACCAAGATAGGCGATATTTAGCAAATAATTATTTGGATCAAATCATGAATTAATAATAATTAATAATGAATGGTAGATATTCTAATGGATGGCGCTGCCTGTGTCTCACTGCTTATGCAGTACGACAGTTGTAGCTTTAAGGGGTTACTTTTTCGGAAGGTTGGTATGTTCGTCTATCCTGTACTGATGAGAACCAACGAGTTCGAAACCGGTCTGCAGGTGACGACATTCTAACTAAAGAAAAAGCTTCCTTCTTCCTGGTAGTTTCTTGCATTCGAAACATTAGTATTTTCTTATCTAACTGTCTTTGAAGAAAATACGGCAAATTTTGGTGTGTAATTCAGCGCTCGGAGGGGCATATAGCCCGGAGAATAGCTGTTTTACCATTATTTGTTGAAATCCTTATTGTATAAGGAATTTTCAGGTGGTTAGAGAATTTATTCTCAATTTTTGCATATTTATATGTACCCCTGACAAGTAGACTTTCATTCGTACGTTTATTTGTTATGTATTGAAAAGATTTGTAAAATAATATTATTTATTTGATTGTGGTTGTTTATATCTACGTATTGTTCATTTAAATTTTTGGTTTTAGTGGTAGATAGTAATTTGAAATTATTATTGTTTTCACACAATTTGTAAGATTATCTTCTTCGAATTTATATAAATACCTGATGTAATCTGAACCAAAAATACGGTACCAAACTACAGGCTAATAAGTTAAAATGTCTCGTCAGTGCAACGAACAAATGAAAAAGATTATATTAAAAGTCAGAGCAGTTGCGGATTTACCAGCAGGCTGAGTAGGCTGGAGCCTAGGGCGGCAGATTTTAGGGGCGGCAAATTTGAGGCTGAATTTTTTTTATGCCTTACAGACATTAAAAAGATTCATATTTATATAGGGACCTAAAAAAGCTGGTGCAATTTGGACGATCTATAGTGTACCAATCATAAAGTTACAATTTCATTGACAAAAAAATTTCAATCAATATAACTGTGAACTGGGGTATCGAATTGAAGAGGTCGGTAGGGGCGGCAAAATTTGGATAGCCTACTGGCGGCAAATATGTAAATTCGCCGCTGAGTCAGAGCGTACTTTCAACAAGAGAAGGACAACGGTTTGGAAAATATTTTGATTGAGCAAGTGGTTAAAAGAGCAGCAGATTGCCTGAGTATTAGTGAAAGCACCGTTAAACGTGTTACTGCGGAAGAAAAAAGTTCCGGTATTATTATACCATCAAAAGGGAGAAGTGGAAGGCCTCTACTGGAATGTGATGAGATTTTGCAGGGCGTCATAAGGAGAACAATATTAAATTCTTACCTGGAGCGCCGGTTTCCTTCTATAAAAGAAGTTTACCAGAAATTGAAAGAAATCGATTATAATTATTTACCAGAATTTTCAGAAATGACTTTGTACCGATGGATTAAAGAACTTGGGTTTTCCTATAAAAAACTAATTAATAAACCAATTTTAATGGAACAAAACACAATTGCTGCCAGAAGAGCGGAATTCTTATACGCCATAAAGAGATATCGTGGAGATTCTTGGCAAATATTTTATACAGATGAAACATGGTGCGGTGCAAATCATTCAAGGAAGTTTGGCTGGGTTGAAAGAGTTAATCCCACAAAACGGGATCATTTTGATGAATACAGAGGTGGTATACAGGAAATTAATGGCTTTAGAGGTGGACTAAAACGGCCATCAGGATAAGGACAACGGGTTATTATATCTTACATATTGGTAGTAAAAATGGGTTTTTGGATGGCTGCCTGAAGTGTTTCGTTGGGAAAAAAAGTGCGGCGTCAGTGGATTACCATAACGAGATGAACAACATTACGAAGAATGGTTTAGAACAGTGATTTCCGTAATACCTGACAAATCAGTAATCGTAATTGACCAAGCACCGTATCATACAATGTTGGATCCTAATTTTCGAAATCCTACAACTGCCTGGACAAAACAAAAAATAATAGAATGGATGTCCCAGCGAAAAGCAACATTGCCCGATGGATGAACAACGTTTAATGAATTAACCAAACCAATGCTTTTAGACCTATGCAAGAACTATCACTTTCCAAAAACGTATCTTTTAGATACAATTATTGCAAAGGAGTTACGTAATGATAATGTAAAGCTTCTATGGTTGCCAGTTGCGCACTGTGAATTCAACGCAATTGAATTAATTTGGGCATATGTGAAAAATAAAGTGGCAAAATTGAATATACTACGTTTAAAATCACACATCTACTAAATTAGTGTCTTGAAACGATGCAGAACGTGCCAAATTCTGTTTGAGAAAATTGCGTTGGACACGCTAATAAAATTGAGGAATCCTACACAGAAAAAGACCACTTAGTTGATATTGTTGTAGAACCATTAATTATAAATTTAGATGAAGATGATGATTCAAATGAAGACTTTAGTAATGATGAAGAAGGAGAAAACGACCCATAAGTGTAGGTATTCTTCGGTAAAAAAGAGTGGTGTAATCCAATCAGGTTATTTTTAGTTTTAGGTTTAAATACATTTTGTCAGGGCTTTGTACCTTAAAAATTAAAGCAGATGTGATTCTACGTAAACAGGCCACTTTCACATATTTCTTTTATTATTAAGCAAAGGCAAATACAGACAAACTTAACACAGCATTTGTTACAATTTTCCAAATATGCGAATCATAAAAATAAGGGAACATCAAAAATATTGTTTTTCTTTTAGGTGAATTATAAATAAATAAAGCTACTTGGCCTATTTACGTTACTCACTTTGAAGTAATATTTTTAAATTACTATTGTTCTACTACACACGTTTTGCCTATTTTATAGATCTTAATGAAACAATAGAAAATCGTTAACTACAAATAAATGTAAATATTTACCAATGCATATACTTATTTTTTCTTAATTTTACCAGTTACCTACTTTATCATATAGATCACAAAAAAAACCGTCACTATATTGCATTACTTTAATGATTATTACCTTAACACCCATACTATTGCACCTTCGACGCCCCGCTCCATCCCGCAAGCTCAATGCTGCTATCCTTTACACAAATTAATTGTTTGTATTTAGCTTTATGACAACTGCCAAAACAAAATTTTCGTTAAACGTAAAGTTACATCTCTTTATATGTAATACAAAAAACAAAAAATTTTTGCTGTAAGATTGTAACACCCACCACTGTTTCCTATCTTTCTTTTCCTTATTTGGTTGGCGGGGTGAGCGGTAACCCTGGAAAACAGTTGGCGGTGACAAGAAAACCTTTTGCGTGGGGCCGGAAGACCCTTGTGTCTACTGCATGTAACCCACCACTTAATCTAACACTTTTCCTAGCCTTGCAAATTACTATCTCTTAATATTGTACTTACTGCAGAGGATTTGTTCACTAATTTCAATTTTTCTATGATTTTTGATTTTTAAATAAATTTATTACCTATTTACTATGTTTCCCTGTTCCCCAACAGTAAAACACAAAATTCTGGATCAAATACACTTTTATTTCCACAAGTACGGTTGGGAGCCACCCAAAATACACCTTTTCACAATTTCTTCAATTTTTACAACTTTTGTTAATTTTCACAAACTTTTCAATACGCCAAGACAATCTCTTGGGTTCAACGCACTTACTTGTTCACTTTTTATTTATCGCAATTTTATTCAAGAGAAATTCGGCGCGCTCCAAAACTTCCGACTAACACCGTACTATTGATTCCAGATTTTGAACTTTCCCGTGGGCAGAAACTTCGGACTAAATTTGGGCAGAGTAACGATCTTACATCTTCGAGTACGTTCACGATACTGATTTCTAGCCGGCGCTTTCCCGCTTATATAGGGAAAATTCCCATAAATTTTCCCTCTTTTACAGCTTTTTCGCGGAATTAATGTGACAACATGATATTTACGACCCCATAAATCGTGTCTCCACCTGCGTCTTCCAGGAAAATCTACGTGGGCGAATGAAGGAAAAGATCGGTATTTCTCGGTTATTTATGACATTTTTATTGCTTTCTGCTTTTCCGAGTGACATTTATTAACGCGCGCCTTCATAACAGGGCTATAAATTAATTTCGCTATATTTAATTCCCTTATTTTTCCCGATTGCATCTGCTCATATGGCATCGCGTTGCCTTCTTTCGTTGGTCCAATCAAAATTAACAGCGCATAATTTCTTTGTTATAATAGAATGATTAGGGGAGGAGTTTTGTTTCAGAGGGGGATGAGTCTTCTTCATTGACAATGATAATGCAGTCGGTTAGTTTGCTCCAGTTTTCCGAAATGACCGGTCGACTTGAAGGAAATAATCGGGTTCGGGACTTAGAAAAGTTTTCGCGGATCTTCGATGAAGTTATGTGAAATGTGTTCTTCATACACAAGTGAAACTTTTATTTACAATAAAGGATTAATTTTTTTCGAGTTATGTGAGTTGACTTTATAATTATTTTATAAATTATTTAAATCTTTTTTTTTGTCAATCAATTTTATGGCCGCTTAGGTGTTTGAATAATTTTCAAATGAATTATTTTCCAATAATCTCTCAACCCTTCCCTAATGTTTCAAGTTCTCTAATAAATTTTTAATCCAACTACTTATTACTGATTATTTTAAAAATAAATTTCTAAAATTTTCCTATTTCAATAAATATTTTAAACATTCTCCGAACGCGAACGTAACTTATTTTATTTAATGCCCTTTGGTGTTGCGAATTAATTTTCGAGAATTTCTTTTCGTGTTTCTAAATACAATTCCTTTTCAAGTTATTTTTCAAATTTTTTTTTTCTTTCCTTCATTTGTTCACACGGCTTACGCCCTTAAATAAATACTTATAGGCCGTAATGCCACAATACTCCGCCCTTTAAAATCATAAAGCTGTTTTAAATAAAACTTCTTTATGGGTCACAGTTGTTTATCATCCCGATGAACCCAAACACGCGTTAAGTAGGTCAGCGTAACCTAGGTCAAGAGCCTGTCGTTAAATACTTGTCGGGTTTTGGAGTCGCGTGCCGTGTACCCTTAAGGGCCCTTATTCAGTAACTGAAAAAGTAGATGATTATTAAATTTTTCAACAATAAATGGAATTTTTCTATTTAGATCTCTTAATTATCCAATAAATACAAGTATTAATCTACACTTAGTTACCTTATTATTTTCTTTGAGGAAACGCTTTCGTTCATTTATTAATCTTTCTTTAAATATGTATTTCTTATCACAACACATCAGTAAGTTATAAATATTATCTTTTTACAGTGAAACTACAAGACTTTTAGTCTTTATTAGAATATATTGATACGAATGAGTTTCCTTATAACCCAGTACACTAATGTTAATATGTCATTGTTTTCACAAGTTTAAATAACAATCTCGTAAATTTTCTATCCCGTGACGTTTCCAAAAATTTTTCTTTTCTTAAATATTCACAATTGTAAATTAACAGTATCAATTTTCACAACCCTTGTACGATTTAAAATTTTCTCTTAAATTCCTCAAACCTTTCAAAATAGATCATGTTACAATATTTTAAATTTCATAACTGTATTACGATTTATAATTTTCTATTAAATTCTAAAACCCTTCAAAATAGACAATATGACAATTTCGTATTTATTATGGCAATATCCAGTACCCTATATTTTATGCTGGAAATTTGCTAATATTATGTTCTACTAATGCTATAAACAGTACCTTATGTTTTCATGCTATAAATTTGATTATATTATTCTGTTTTACTAATGCAATAAACATTACCCTGTATTCCCGTTTCTCTGATAAGTTTTAAATTTCCACATAGCAACTTAAAACCTATTGTATTTACAATTCAGACTACATTTTTCTCTCTTTAAACTTCTTATTCACAATTTTACCCTAATTTTCACTCGGCCTTAAAATGTGTATTTACAATTTCGACTAGATTCACTCGGTCCAAATATTTTATTTAACAACAATTCCAATATAATAATTATACTTATACCTACCAAGAATGTATATGTATGGATTACTAACTACATTAATAAATACAACAATTATCCCTAACTTGATTACATGTTACTAAAATCTACTTTTTCTCAACACTTCGATTTTTCACAAAAATCCTTTTAATACACCATACATTTTTTGTTTGTTTTGACTGTACAAAAAAATTCTTAATTCTACCTTAAACGTTCTCTTCCTGAAATACCGTTGGTCGCGCTTCAGTCTCCCGTTAATTCACTATCACTATCACTGTGATCAGCGGTACGCAACACCATTCGCGAATAGTCTGGGTCGTAGTAGGCTACTACGTATTCTACGTGGTCGTGCTCCTCTGTTGACCGTAGGGGAGCCTGTTGCAATCCAGAAGGTCCCGGATAGTTCTCCTCTAGCTGAACATGCGGATCGCGCACATGATATGATGCCATCCGTAAAACGGCGTATACGACCGGGTGGTTTCGTACCATCCAGACGTAAGTCAAAAACAACACTAACCATTCAATACTTTTTGTTTATTCGCGATTTAAATAGTCACTAACAGTATAAAAGGAATTGTTTTAAATCGCACACAATTTCTCTTTCACAATGTCTCAATTATAAACTGTTTTTAACCCGTTTTGCATCATTTTAACATTCTGAACTTGTCTCTTACTAATAACTGCCTTTGGTTATTTATAAGTCAGCACTTTTTACATTTTTCCCCAATATGCATTGATCATTTATGGACCCTAATATTCATAAATAAGTTTTTTTTTTCTATATTATTTATCCTAAGACATCAACATTAAACCTTTTCAATTTCATAGACCCATTACTCTCATAACAATTAATTAGGTGAACACTGACTTCATTGTGCGCCTATTCCTTCGTTTCTTGCACGTGAGTATGCCGGCGCAGCGGGAATATTTCAGGCCTAAAATTTTAAATGCATTGCACCCATGCGCTTCGCTCGTTTCCAGACCCTTAGCGGCGACACGTGGTGGTCTTATACATATATGGTTTCTTGGATACATGATTCTATAGGTCGTTAAATAGGAAGTTAAGCTTTTTACTGTAAGATGGCTCTCCGAGTGTAGTATTGATTTTTAATTTCGTTCTCCTTTGGCTTCACTTCGACTAAATAAACTCCATTCTATTTTCGGAATATTCTGCAGGTCATATTGCAAAGAGGTAGATGATGTCGGTTGTACCATGTGAACTTCTTTAGGTTCCTTATTCATCTCATTGTCTATGAAATAATTTATGAATGGATACAGCATTCATACAAATTTCTAATACACATTTTATCATACGAAAGATGAATATATTCCTAATATTCTCCACTGGTCCATTCTCCAAAAATCGTCAAATACTTGTAATATACATTTTTCTTTCTAAAATTTTACTTGGTTTCCTAATTTTACTTGTATACATCTACAGGATGGCTCTCCCAAAATTTACATTTTATTCTACTATATAATCGTCGTATCGCCGAGGTAATCTCACCTCTCGAGTGCGAGTACGCCTATTTACAAGTACTTCTCTAACCTCCTCGTTAGAGTCCGATGAAGATTCCTCACTTTGTTCTTCATCCTCATTCTCATCATCTTCTTCTTCTTCTTCTTCCTCTCCCTCTTCTTCTGGCGGCGGCTCGCTTCCTTCTCGCCCATGTTCAAGGAATTCATCTATTTCTTCTTGTCTGTCTTCCTCATGTTCTATAGTATCAATTTCCTCTTCACGTACGTCGATCTTCTCATCTTTATTTAAATTAGCTTTTTCCTCCGAATAGTCTATCTCCTTACACGGTTTTAATCTATTGGCATGAACCATATGTTCTTTTCTGCCCGTTTGTTCCTTAATTTTAAAGGTCACTGGTCCTTTCTTTTCTATAATTCGATAAGGACCCGTCCATTTATTATAAAACTTCGAAGCAAGTTTCTTCCCTGGAATGGCTGGAGTGTAAAGGTACACTAAATCTCCCAACTGAAATTCTTTTCTAGTCTTTTTCCGATTATGTCTTTCACAACGCTGTTTAATACTCGATTCTAAATTTATTTTTGCAAGTTTGTGAGCCCTATGCATTCTGATTAAAAATTCACTCACGTAGTTTTCATCCAAATCATACCTAATACGAGGTTCTCGTATACTTAGGTGTATAGGAAGTTCCATATCGCGTCCAAACATTAAAAGAATGGCGATTCCTTTGTTCCCTCATGCGGCAAATTTCTATATGCCATTAGACAATAAGGTAAAATTAAATCCCAGCTATCATTATATTCATTGACAAAGTGTCCTATCATAGTTTTAATTGATTTATGGAAACGCTCAACGACGCCGTTTCCACTTGGGTGATAGGGAGTCGTTTTTAATTTTCGGATTCCCAAAAGTGTACAAATCTCTAGGAACATTTTTGATAAAAACTGACTTCCACAATCAGTTAAAAGTTCTCTTGGTGTTCCAAATCGACAAATTATATTTTCTACGAAAGCTCTAGCCACTGTTTCGGCTTTTATATCTGGTAAAGGTATACACTCAGGATAACGAGTTAAGTAGTCCACACATGTCAGTAAATATTTATTGTTATTTTGTGTCCTATTCAATGGACCTACTAGATCTAAGCTTATTCTCGCCCAAGGTGTTGTTGGAATCGAGATTTCTTGAAGTTCAGCTGGTGGTTGATAATTTGTTTTTCTTAAATTGCATGAGCGACACTTTTCTACAAAACTTATGACATCTTTTCTGATAGTTGCCCAATAAAAATCCCTTTGTATTATTTCTTTTGTTTTCTTTTGACCGGGATGTGAACCAAATATCGAACTATGGTATAACTGTAAAATTTCAGGGACTATGGCTACTGGTGCCATTATTGGATCATGTCTTTGGTTTTCTTCTCTATGCCGATATAGTATTCCTTCGGGGCTAATGTAATACTGTTCGTCTTCAGGTCCTAACGACTTTATTATCGTTGATAGCTTAGGGTCATTCTCCTGTAAACTCTTGAGCTCTTCCTTGCTCCATATCACATTAATCATAGGAGTAATATTTTCATTTCCCTTCTCCTTGACAGCTGCTATAATGTTTTCATTCGAATTTTCTTCTGATCTCAAACGTGTAAGAGAATCCACATTATCGTTCTGTTTTCCTGGCCGGTATACAATAGTAAAGCTGTACTCCATAAGAAACATGGCCCACTTTGCTAATCTAGAACTTGGATCCTTAATAGTCAGCAAATATTTCAGGGGACGGTGGTCTGTCATTATAGTAAAATGAGTTCCAGTTAAATAATTGCGGTATGTTTTTACTGCAAATACAACTGCTAGGCATTCCCTTTCGATCGCACTGTAGCGTCTTTCTGCATCATCCAACGTACGGCTTGAAAAGCATATTGGAAGCTCTGTTCCATCGTGAACTTGGGTCAAAATTGCAGCAACGGCTGAGACGCTTGCATCCGTATTTACTATAAACGGTTTGCTGAAATCTGGATATCGTAAAATTGGAGGTGAAATAAGAGCTTCCTTCAGGTGTACAAAAGCTTCTTGTTGTTCTGGTCCCCAGTGGTATTTTATATTTTTCTTTGTAAGCAATGTTAATGGTTGGCTTACTTTCGCAAAGTTTGGCACAAACTTTCTGTAAAATCCACATAAACCAAGAAATGCTCTAATTTCCCTAACATTTCTAGGAATGGGGTAGTTCTCAATTATTTCAGTTTTGCTAGGATGCGTGGTAAATCCTCCTTCTTTTATAAGGTGTCCAAGGTATTCTATTTCTTTTTGCATAAAATGACACTTGGTGGGTTTAAATTTCAAATTGCTTTCTCTCATCTTATCAAACATATGCCTAAGACGTTCCAGATGTGTATCTACGTCCTTGGAAAATACTATTATATCATCTAAATAGACCAGACATTCACTATATGTCAACTTTCCTAAAATATGATGCATCATCCTGCTCCAGGTAGCTGGTGCATTCTTTAGTCCCATGGCCATTCGCAGAAATTCATAATGGTTATCAGGAGTTGAAAAAGCTGTCTTCTCTTGGTCATCAGGATGTACAGGCACTTGGAAATATCCTGACGCTAAATCCATAGTTGAAAATAGAGATGCTCCAGACAGTTTGTCTATAGTTTCTTGTATATTAGGTATTGGGAAAAAATCTGTCTTTGAAATGGCATTTAACTCTCTATAATCAATAACCAATCTAAACTGTACATCTTCTCCAGGATGTCTCTTCTTTTCTACTAAAATTGCTGGAAAACTCCAGGGAGACTGACTTTCTTTGATAATCCCATCGTCCAGTAATTTCTGAATTTCCTTCTTTAAAATCTCTTGTCGGTGGTACGGCACCCTATATGGCCTTTTTAAAATAGGAGGAACATTTTCCGTTATAATCCTATGTGTCACATTTGACGTACAACTAAGTTTCTGTTCAGGGCTTTTAAAAATATCAATATATTCCACAATTAAATCTCGCAATTTTATTTCATTTATTGCAGTAACATTATCTAAATGAAGTGTTTTCAAAATCTCTTTTGTATCTTTTTCATTTACCTTACAAATCCTAAGCCCATTATTCTTCTCACTAGCTTCTACGACTTCTGTTTCGTAAGCCCTTGCTATAACCATTCTTCGCTTTAACTTTATTTCACTTTCTGTTATATTCGATATCCTCACAGGAATGGTTTTCCTTGTTTTACACAACACTCTAGCAATGATGAGTCCTTTCGGAGCTTCAGTGCTTGGTTCTAAAACCATGAATGGTGTAGAAACACTTGCCAATCCTCTTAAATTTGCAGGACAGATCGCCTGTGTCATCGGGGGAATCACTATCTCTTCTAACATAGAGACAATTGCGCCTTCTTCTAAGGACTCGGGACCTTTATTCTCTTTGTCCCTCTTTTCTACATATTTATCAACTGTTTCGACAGTCTGAGAACCCGTCTCTTTCTTTCCATTGGAATCAGGACCTATTTTCCCATAGTCCTTACAGTTTCAACACTTATTCTTGAAAGCTGGACCTACCTTCTCATAGTCTGTAACTTCTAAACATTTCTCATTGACAACTGGACCTATATACCCATTGTCCATCTTTTTCAAACACTTATTTCCGGAAACTGGACCTATATTCCCATAGTCCTTCTGTTCCATACACTTATCTTCGGAAACTGCAGTTTTCCTAGATGACGTCCCCACTTATTTTCTATCTAGCTTCGGATGTAATTTAGCTTTAGCATCCAGATGACTGCCAATCATCTGAGCACTACATCCCTGCATTATTGGCAGTAACGCGGGACGGCTGATCGAAGTATCTTGTGACATCACCCATTTTTCTTTACTTTCTTCTTTATTTCTCAAGTGTTTTTCTCTTAGCTCCATCACTTCGGCTTCTAACTGAGCAAGCCTTTCCTCCATTTTATTCTTGGGTTTCTCCTCCATCAAAGGTATGACAGTGTCGAAAGCATACATACAATTATTTTCCCAATCTATCTTGACTCCATATTGTCGCAAAAAGTCAATACCCAAAAGCATATCTGCTTGAAAACTATGATTTTCTATCACAACAAAATTATGCTGCACCACTATATCTCCAGGGAATTTAACCAAAATATTCGATACCCCTGACGTGGGTATACTATTCCCCTGTATATCTACTAATCTGACATCAGTGTCACTTACGAACCCCTTGGCAATATCAGGTTTTATCAGGGATATTACTGCTCCACAATCTATCAAGGCTAGGCATGGCTTACCATTAACACTAACCCTAATCACACTACACAACTTTGGGGTTCTTTCCTCCGAGCACGTAAATATCCCTACCTTATTATTATTGTTACTTATTCCCAACTTGCCTCTTCGGCAGCCGAACTCCGGGGCTGAAACTCGACTGCGTTGGTGTTTAACACCTGCTGCTGTGTTGGCTTATACATTGAACCTGTTTTTCGAGGACAAGTTCGAGCCAAATGTCCAAGTTCCCTACAATTATAACACACTTTATCAGCAAATTGCCCCCTTATACTTGTCCTTTTCGGACACCCACTACTTATATGTCCGGGTTCTCTGCAAGTTTAGCACGTACGGGTTTCTTTTCCCATGCAAAAATTCGCTGTATGCCCCTCTTTTTGGCACTTATGACACTTAAATTTATGGTTCCCGTTTGATTTGAAAGGACGGAATGCTACTTTCTTATCATAGCTTCTATTGCCCGTACCGCATTCTGCATTCCCTACTACTTGACGGATGAACTAAATTCTCTATAGATTCTTCCCTTTCTGCTATCCTCAAAGCTTCATCCAAAGACTGCGGGTCTCCTGATAAAACTCGCTGTTTAAGAGGCATCATAAGTCCCAATGTAAACTGCATCATAATATCCTCTTCCAACTTATTTCTCACAACATCATCATGTGTAGGATCTCCTGTAAGGGTTATTGTTCTATTGCCCAGTAACTTAAGCCTGGTTAAATACTGTCGGCAAGATTCTCCTGACCTCTGTCGGCATTCTATAAAATTCTTCATTGCAGATCCCTTTACATACTGTCGCTTAAATTGATTTCTTAAATTTTCTTTTAACACTGCCCAACTCTGCGTACCTCTTAAGGTTGGATCCGAATCAATAAATTGTTTCGCTTTATTGCGAAATTTTAACAACGTTATCGCTACCATTTGTGCTTCTGTCCAGTTCGCTAATACACTAGTTCCTTCAACTACCGTCAGAAAATCATCAATTGAAGTAGTCCCATCATATATAGGCAGAGAGTCTAGGCCTATAAGAATATTTCCAGTAGTAGCAGTCATCGTTGCAGGGCTTGTGGTGGTTACTGTTGTTGTTGTACAGGCTGCTGATGTTGTAGTAGTCATATTAGTTTAATGCAGGTTGACACTCTTTGAGGGGGTAAAATATTGTCCTCAAAATAGGGATCTTCTATGGTTGGTTACCGGTAATGGTAAATGGATCTATACACAACCAAAGCTAAAATTTAAATCTGTTGCACAATCTTAATCACTATTTAATCAACTATTAATCAACTTTTTATTCAACCTTTTAATCAAAAATTTTTGCCTTCGTAAAATTTGTTTTTCAACTTTTTAATCATCCATTAATCAATTAATCTACCCCACACCTGACACCAATTGTAACACCCACCACTGTTTCCTATCTTTCTTTTCCTTGTTTGGTTGGCGGGGTGAGCGGTAACCCTGGAAAACAGTTGGCGGTGACAAGAAAACCTTTTGCGTGGGGCCGGAAGACCCTTGTGTCTACTGCATGTAACCCACCACTTAATCTAACACTTTTCCTAGCCTTGCAAATTACTATCTCTTAATATTGTACTTACTGCAGAGGATTTGTTCACTAATTTCAATTTTTCTATGATTTTTGATTTTTAAATAAATTTATTACCTATTTACTATGTTTCCCTGTTCCCCAACAGTAAAACACAAAATTCTGGATCAAATACACTTTTATTTCCACAAGTACGGTTGGGAGCCACCCAAAATACACCTTTTCACAATTTCTTCAATTTTTACAACTTTTGTTAATTTTCACAAACTTTTCAATACGCCAAGACAATCTCTTGGGTTCAACGCACTTACTTGTTCACTTTTTATTTATCGCAATTTTATTCAAGAGAAATTCGGCGCGCTCCAAAACTTCCGACTAACACCGTACTATTGATTCCAGATTTTGAACTTTCCCGTGGGCAGAAACTTCGGACTAAATTTGGGCAGAGTAACGATCTTACATCTTCGAGTACGTTCACGATACTGATTTCTAGCCGGCGCTTTCGCGCTTATATAGGGAAAATTCCCATAAATTTTCCCTCTTTTACAGCTTTTTCGCGGAATTAATGTGACAACATGATATTTACGACCCCATAAATCGTGTCTCCACCTGCGTCTTCCAGGAAAATCTACGTGGGCGACCCTATTTTAGCCGGCAAATGAAGGAAAAGATCGGTATTTCCCGGTTATTTATGACATTTTTATTGCTTTCTGCTTTTCCGAGTGACATTTATTAACGCGCGCCTTCATAACAGGGCTATAAATTAATTTCGCTATATTTAATTCCCTTATTTTTCCCGATTGCATCTGCTCATATGGCATCGCGTTGCCTTCTTTCGTTGGTCCAATCAAAATTAACAGCGCATAATTTCTTTGTTATAATAGAATGATTAGGGGAGGAGTTTTGTTTCAGAGGGGGATGAGTCTTCTTCATTGACAATGATAATGCAGTCGGTTAGTTTGCTCCAGTTTTCCGAAATGACCGGTCGACTTGAAGGAAATAATCGGGTTCGGGACTTAGAAAAGTTTTCGCGGATCTTCGATGAAGTTATGTGAAATGTGTTCTTCATACACAAGTGAAACTTTTATTTACAATAAAGGATTAATTTTTTTCGAGTTATGTGAGTTGACTTTATAATTATTTTATAAATTATTTAAATCTTTTTTTTTTGTCAATCAATTTTATGGCCGCTTAGGTGTTTGAATAATTTTCAAATGAATTATTTTCCAATAATCTCTCAACCCTTCCCTAATGTTTCAAGTTCTCTAATAAATTTTTAATCCAACTACTTATTACTGATTATTTTAAAAATAAATTTCTAAAATTTTCCTATTTCAATAAATATTTTAAACATTCTCCGAACGCGAACGTAACTTATTTTATTTAATGCCCTTTGGTGTTGCGAATTAATTTTCGAGAATTTCTTTTCGTGTTTCTAAATACAATTCCTTTTCAAGTTATTTTTCAAATTTTTTTTTTTCTTTCCTTCATTTGTTCACACGGCTTACGCCCTTAAATAAATACTTATAGGCCGTAATGCCACAAGATTACTGGTAGTAATTACATAACCACAATCATTTTTTGACTATTACTACCAAGCCTAAGAAAAAAATAAATATAATATTTTTTGGGAATAAAGTAAGGTTCACTTTATCGCCTGTAAAAAATGAGTTAGGCCTGGGAGTACCAGTAAGGCACAATAAATTTTTAAACTTGAGTAATTGATGAAATAGGGAAAAAATGGTGACAATTTTACAATTACCTTCCCATTAGAAAAGCACCAAGGCATCTACGGTTACCAAGTTTTACATGTATAATAGAGACAAGTAACTTTACCGAAATATGTGAAAATTATATTTTTTAACAGTGTACTTTTTACTTTACAAGCTTCCAAACTGAGGGGTCAAAACTTTAGAATTGGATAGTAGTACTCCTCTTCGAGTTGTGTTGGACGCAAGCGCCCCGTCATACTCGGATGTGTCCTTGAATGATATTTTATATAATGGTCGTAAATTACAAGCGAATATTTTCATACTTTTATTGAATTTTCGGCTCTTTAAAATTGCATTAACGGCGGATATTCGGCAAATAAATGTCATAAAAGGGCATTGACCTTTTCATAGATTACTATGGCGTTTTAGTCCAGAAGAAAAAATTGAAACATATGAGCTTACTGTGGTTGCGTTTGGTGTCAAGCCATCGCCATGCTTAGCGTTGCGCGATTCAACAATTAGTAAACGATGAAAAGCAGCGGTATCCCTTAGCTGCAAGCTGTATAACTAGAGATCTGTATATGGATGATTTGATTTGTAGTATAACCTCGGAAGATCAAGCTTACCAACTTTATCAAGAATCAGTTCAACTGTTCGCGGCGGGAGCATTCGAATTGACTAAATTTTCGACTAATTCCCCAACTTTATTGTATAAAATACGGGTTAATAAACGCGTATCAAAAGATGTAACCTTTAAAACATACCAAAATTTTAGGGATGCAATGGAATCCAGAAAAGGATATTCTTAGTTTTAAGCTTGAGGTTCCAAATAAAACATGTACAAAGCGGTCTATTATTTTAGCGGTTGCACGGTGTTATGACCGTATTGGTCTTATATCTCCATTTATCCTCTTTTTAAAACTGCTTGTTAAAGAACTGTGGATACTAAAACTTGACTGGGACGCACCACCTCCTGAAAGGGTATATCGCATTTGGAACACCTTGAAGTTAGAGTGGAACGATATATTTAAGTTTGAGGTTCCGCGCCATCTCGGGGTGGCAGACAATAGTCCAGTTGCAATTTTGGCATTCGCGAATTAAGAACACAGTTCGACAAACTTCGTTTTAAAAACTTTTTATTTTGACAAAAAGGGCACAACTTAAAAGTAACTTAACTATGAACACCAATATGAACAGCAATTAGCTTTGACACAATATCAATGTTACCGATTTTACTAATCAAATAGTTTATATATAATTATTATTCCTACTCAGCAGTTATATGTGTAATCATTAGTTTGGGGTTATTACTCCTCCACCCTTAGATTCTTCAACGTCCTCGTTGACAAGTTTTTCCAGAAGCTTCACTGGGACGGCTATGTTTTTGCCAAAAATATATCACTAGGGCTAAAATAGAGATAAATATAACTGATAAGATAATAAAACTCATACTGTGAGGTGATTGTTGGGAAGTAAAGTTCTGAAAGTTTAGGGGCTCCATGAGATCTTCTTGAATCTTCTTCGGGTCCTCTAAGTGTCGAATTTGTAGGTTTATAGAAAAATTGGTGTCCTGTACCTTTATAATTTCGGGAAGGACCATCGAAATATTGTTTATAGCCAAGGAATATTTGTGTTGATTTATTATTACGTCACACTGGCTTTGTATGAGGTAACAGTCTTGAAGGGTAGCCTTCTGAAACTGAAAGCAATTTTCATAAATTGTTTCAGGAGATTTCGTGCAGAAGAGTAAGGCGTTTTTGTACGTGAGTGTATGCACTTGATAATTGTTTTGAACAATGGCATACTGACAGTTTTTGGGTAAGGGACAGCTGTTGTCAATCGGGTCAGAACAGATCCATTTTGAGTTGACTTCTTTGCACTGGTTGTACCATAATGTGTCGCAGTAAAACCTACTAGAGCCTATTAATATTTTTGATTCGTTGTTTGGTATAGGATATACAATTTTTAAATTACATACATTTTGCTCAAAAATGGGTATTTTTATTACTAAAATTGCCATTTCTCTTAGAATTAAAAGACCGGTTTTACATATTAAGGTTAATTCAGATAAATGTTTTACAGACCATAGTGCGTTTTTAGGATAATACACTTCCAAATATTGCCAAATTTCTTCTATTTCTTTTAGACTTAAAATTTCTAAATCTAATGTTTCTAGGTGGGCGAAAGAAAGAATGCGTAATATTTTCTCTAAGAACTGATTTAAGTCAATAATTTGCATATATTGGTTTTGCAGTGTAAGCATTGTATTTATTTCATTATTTAGCTCGTATAGTTCCGTGCGAATCTTTTGTGAATTTTCATTTATGTAATTTAAAGTAGTTTTAAATTTATTCATAATATTTCCTGCAAATGAGCTTAGAGCATTAAGTTTATGCATAGAATTTATTTCATTATTTTTTAAAATTTGTAAATTTTGAGTAATTGCTTCTAAATCATTATTGTCTAGGTTGCCAATTATAAACTTGATGCCACTTCCGAGGAAGTTTAATAACCCTCGTTTATTGCGACTCAGTCTACTGATTTCGCAAAAGTTTAATTTTGCATAAGTATCATATGTTTTATTTAAGGCTATAGAAACATGATCAAATTGAGTCATAATTAAAGTATTGTTTTGTTTTCTTACCATATGATTTGCAATTTTAACATTGCCGAGTAATTGGGATAATGTTAACCTAATTATAGAAATATTAAAGGGAATGTATGTTGTATGATAATGACTTATAACTAAGGAAGTAGGGATTTCTTCTGAATAATAGCCATTGTTAGGTAACTTGTCTGCCAGAAGGGCCTGATTCAGCGGGGTCCGCAGGGCCAGTATCAGGAGGCTGAAAAGAAATAGGGTTTTTCCTAAGTATCTTGATTTTTCTCATATGCATAGTAATAAGTTTTTGCTTAGAAACGCCTGTTATTTTATTTTTATTTGTACTTGTTACCTTTGTAGGTATAAACTGGGGGTTCATATTATTTCTAAGTGTATTTTTTCGATATACTGTTTGGTCTGGTTTAATTTCAGGGGGTTGTTCAGTATTTTTATTTTGTTTCTGGGTATTTTGGGTTTGTTTTTCATAGGTATTTTTGTAAATGTTCTCAAGAAATTGTAATACCGCGCTTTTTCGTCTTTCGTTATATTGTTCAAAAGTCGTTAAGTCATTATTTAAATTGGGTTCGTTGAGATAAGGTCCATATAAAATAGAAAAGGGAGAATGACCTGTGGTTGAGTGTATACTTTGATTATAAATTAATACAGCGGAAGTCATTAGATTTTGGGGGGTTTCGTCTGGGTTTTGCATTTTAAGAGTGCGTAATTTTTCTAATAATGTAGAATGTAATCTTTCTACTGGGTTGTTAGAAGAAGAATTTGCAGGAGTAGTATAATGTACTTCTACGCAAAATAATTGGCAAAATTCGTTAAAGAGGTTGTTTTGAAACTCTTTTCCTTGGTCTACGACTATTCTCTGAGGGGTGTTATGATGTGAGAAATAATGTCTCAGTTTGCTTAAGACAGTGACTGCATTTTTATCAGATACGAAGTAAGCTTGGGCATATTTAGAGAATGAATCTATAATTGTTAAAAATTGGCAGTTAGAAAATTGAAAGATGTCTAGGTGAAGTGTTTTAAAGGGTTTTTCTGAGAGTAGCGGTCCTTCATATGCAATTTTATAGGGGTGTCTTTCATATTTATTTTGTAGACATATTTCACATGTGTTTATTATGTTTGTAATAGAATCTCTTAATTTTGGCCAATAATATTTTTGTTTTAGATGATTATAAGTTTCAGTTATGCCATTATGGTTACTTTGGTGATAATTTGTAATTATTTCTTTTTGTTGCGTTACGTCTGTTATGTCAGTTAAGTATATACTTGAAAAATTTAATTTTGCTGATGGATTGAGATTTGCACTTATTATTCTTTGGAATTCTAATTTTAGCTCAGTATTCGGTATGTAAATTGTAAATAGGACGTCAGGCTTTATGATTTCCTTTAAGATTTTTAATATATGTTCTTGTCGGCCTGTTTTAACTATTTTGACATAATGATGATTTTTCTTAAAGGGTTTCGAAAAACTATGTTTGTATTGAGTGCCGTAATCAATTACGAGGCGGTTAGTTGCGTAATTTACTGGCAATTCTGAGATGGGTAAGGTTTTGCCTTGTGGATCATTGTTTGAATGAACAGTGACGTCAGAGTTGTTGTCGTTCTCGTCGTGATTGTTAGTAAGGGCGCTAGTTTGGGCAATGATGAGGTCATTATACCTTTCGTTAAGGGCAAAGTCTGACAAGTCAAAGTCAGCAAGGTTAGCGACAGAGTTGTCAGCATTGGGTACATTAGATCGTGCGTCGTTGGTTTCGTGCACATTAAGTTCTATGCGTGACAGGGCATCAGCGACAAAGTTTTCTTTGCCTTTAGTATATTTGATTTCATAATTAAACTCTTCGAGTTTTAGTCGCCAACGGATAAGGCGAGAATTTGGTTCTTTGATCTTGGACAGCTAAACTAGGGGGTTATGATCGGTTTCTATAATAAATTTTTGACCGTATAGATAGGGGCGAAAATGTTTTGTAGAATCGACTATAGCAAGAAGTTCTTTTTCTATGGTCGAGTAGTTCTTCTCAGCAGTATTAAGGGTGCGAGAATAGTAAGCTATGGGGTGATTGTTTTGGGAGAGAACACTACCTATAGAAATGTTGGAGGCGTCGGTAGTAAGTTTAAATGGCTTACTAAAGTCGGGATATTGCAGTACGGGAGAATTTGATATTAATTCTTTCCATTTTGAAAAAGCATTTTTATATTCTACGTTTTCGACATTAACTGTACTACCTTTTCGGAGGCATCTAGTAAGAGGAAACGTGATTTTGGCGAAATTTTTGATAAATCTACGGTAATAGCCTACCAGTCCTAAAAAGGCTTTGATCTCTTTTTGGGTTTTAGGTATTGGATATCTTTGGATGGCTTCAATTTTGGAGGGGTTAGGTTTAATACCATCGGGTGTTATGATATGTCCTAAGAATGCTACTTCTTTACATAGAAATTCGGACTTGTCAGGTTGTGCCTTGAGGTTTACTTCTTTTAGTTTTTTGAAAATTTAACGTATATGATCGATGTGTTCAGATAAAGATTTCGAGAAAATGACGACATCGTCCATATAAACAAAGCAAAATTTATAAAGATAGTCGCGAAGTATTTCATCCATCATTCGTTGGAATGTAGCGGGGGCGTTCTGAAGGCCAAACGGCATTCGAAGGTATTCGTAGTGGCCGTTATTTACCGTGAAAGCGGTTTTTTCTATAGAATCAGGGTTCATTTCAATTTGATGGAAACCTTGGGCAAGATCTAGGGTAGTAAAGTAGGTACACTTTCCTAGGTTGTCTAGGATCTCTTCTATTCTTGGCAGAGGATATTTTTCTTCGATCGTGACGTCATTAAGGCGGCGGAAATCTATTACTAATCTAAATTTCCTTTTTCCAGAAGCGTCGGCTTTTTTTGGAACGATCCAGACGGGGGCTGCATACGGAGAAATGGAAGGACGAATGATTTTGTTGTCTAAAAGTTTTTGAATTTGGGATTGGATCTCGCAATTCATAGCAGGGGGGTGCCTGAAGGACTTTACATAGACTGGACGATCATCGGTTGTACGAATCGTATGTTTAGTTTGGCTAGTGAAAGTAAGGTCACAACCTTCGTGTGCTTAAACTCATGACAGAGCGGCAAGATTTTTGATTTTTCTAGTGGCGTTAAGTGGTCTAGTCTTAGCTGTTTTTCTGGGTCAAATTTTTGTGAGGTAGGTCGTGAAGGATCGATGATGTCAAATTGATCTTGGGGGATGACTTTTACTCTTTGGTGAAAGTTTATGTTCACATTAGGGGTAGGATTTGGAATTTTACACAAACCATCTTTTATTTCAACTAGACTATCAGGTATTATATGGTCGTTAATTGTAAACGAAGGTAAAATAGCTACACCATTTTCATAATTGACTGGTATGATAAGAGAATTGCTATTTAAATTTTGAATGGGCCTAGTTAGTGGTTTATTATAGGCAAGAGAAAAAGGTATTTTAATATTTTGAAGCGTAATTGTTTTATTTTCGTAGTCTATAAGTGCGTTTAGATTTCTAAGATCCTTAGTGCCTATCAGGGCGTCGAAGTCGTTATGCCAGTTTAAAATTCTCATTTTGAAACAATATTTTACGCCTAGTTCTTCTAAGAGGGAAATACTAAGATTTCTATTTTCCTTGTAAGTATTTTTGCATGCTGTTACCTCGAATGGTTCGATAAAAATATTTTCTGAGTAAAATTCCGCTAATTTTGGCGAAATTATAGAATCTGAGGCACCTGAATCGATAAGTATTGTCATTTGTTTGTGCGGTAAATAGGAGTAGGGTAGTTCGATTTGTTGGGCGATATTATTTAAGTTGATGGTATGTTCGAGGCAGTTTCCTGAAAATTTTCGGTTCCTTGTAAATTTTCGGAATTTTCTTGTGATAACATCGGACCAGGAATCAAGTAATCTTGATTTTCATGAGAAAATTCGGAATATTCGTTATGGGCGAAAGTATCCAAATTTTGAGAATTATTATAGGAGTAGTGGGGCATTGATTCTTGATAAGCTTCAGGGGGGTGTTCTACGACATAAGATTCGTCACAATAGGGACCATTGTAAGTTTCTACATTGGACAATTCTTGCGAGTAGAAATTTCTGGGACCTGTAGCTTGAAAGAAATTTTGGGGTCTATAAGGTAGTCTTTGCTGAGTCATTCTGGAAGGACCAGCAGTACAGAGAGACATAGGGGTTGTTGGTTCTAACCTGAGAGGTCTGTTTTGGTATTGCGGTGTAAACACATTTTTGGGTTTACCAAAAACTTGGGCGTTTGTCGGGTAATTTCTTTGTACTGGTCTAGGTTGTATAGGTATAGGCTGGTTAACAGTACCTTGTGGTTGTTTTTGAGGGAAGGCCATTGGTAAGGGTTGTGACGGTCTTACAGGGGTTTTTTGAGTTACTTGATTATTGACGTTATACATATGATAAGATTGCAATGTTGAATTATTCGTAAAATTAACTTGTGATTTTATCATATCATAATTTAAAACATGTTTATAGGCGTCATCAAGTGTATAAGGCCGTTGTAACATTAGCATTGTTTTTAACGTTAGCGGAGAATTGGCAGTTAAAATCAATACTGATGTTTGTTGAACTTGACTAATTAATATTCTCTTTGCTCCCTCGTCTTGAATTTCGCATTGAATTTTTGAAAATATTCTTTGCATAAAACTTTTAAGTCTATCTACGAACTGTAAAATACCTTCATTTTTATTAATTTTAAAATATTGCAATTGTTGTATGAGTATTTGATATGTAATAGGATCGCCAAATTTTTGTCTTAGCGATTCTCTTATTGTAATCCAAGACGTTAAGTCTGGCCTCGAGAGTAAAAAGTCGCGGGCACTTTCAGATAATTTCGATTTTATGGCAGCAATAACCACCTTTTTCTGGTCTTCACTCGTGTTATTATATAGGTCATGAAATTCATCTATTGCTAAAATAAATCTTTCTAAATTATTTTGGATACCAGAGAAAGTTGGCAAAAGAGAAGTGTGAAATCTTAAGTTTTCCATTTTGGAATTATTATTATCTAAATTATCGGTCTCGGTAGAATTTAAGTTTAAAGAACTAATTAAATTCACTAGTTCGTCTTGAGAATTTGCGTCTTCACTTGAAAGATTTAAATTGTCAGTGCTTAATCCTAAAGAAGCCCTATTTTTTACCAAAATGTTTCTTAAACGTTCAGAAGGGTTTGACATTAAAAAATGTAAAATGGCAATTCAGCAATAACTTACAATACAATCAAGGATGAATCCATAAAGCTTATACTGCAGAGGTTCACAACCAAAGGAGTCCCTATAGAGGCGTGGCTGAATGGCTCTTCTTCTGTTTTGCTGAACTGGTCGGATCGGAAAGGCAGGAACTGGGTTAGCAGCGTCTCTGACAACACGGTAGAGGACGGTTAGCTTCACCACTTTCTTACTTCTCCAAGAATAGAACACTTCGTCACTTCACGGAGGGCCGACGGACCGGAGCTTGAAGGGTTCTAGGTTCGGATAGTGCACGAAGATTTGAAAATCACTTCCACACAACGGTATACCGATAAAGGGCAGAATCACACTATCCTGTTCGCAGCGCCAATTAAGAACACAGTTCGACAAACTTCGTTTTAAAAACTTTTTATTTTGACAAAAAGGGCACAACTTAAAAGTAACTTAACTATGAACAGCAATTAGCTTTGACACAATATCAATGTTACCGATTTTACTAATCAAATAGTTTATATATAATTATTATTCCTACTCAGCAGTTATATGTGTAATCATTAGTTTGGGGTTATTACTCGCGGATGCAAGTCAAGATGGTTACGGTGCGGTAGTTTATATACAAAAGGTTTTACTGAGGAGGGACCTGTAGTTAGATAAGTTTGTGCGAAGTCAAAGGTTTGTCCATTCAGATTAGGAACTATTCCACGGTTGGAACTATGGGCGGCACTTCTTTTATCAAGTTTGGTGAAACATGTCATAAATACATATACCACCAGGCAGGGTGGTTATTGTAAAGGTATTTGCATTTTCGGATTCTTCTACGGTCTTGAACTGGTTGAATTCCCCATATATAAAAGAAATTTTTGTAGCAAATCCGTAAATCAAATTAAAGAAAATATTCCAGATGCATAGTGGCGGCATATCGAAGAAATCGGTAATCCCGCAGATTGTTTGTCTAGAGGACTGACTCAGACAATTAATTAATCATCCATTATGGGTATCGGGTCCGGAGTGGATGCAACGTGCAGAAGATGAATGGCCAGTTAAACAAATAAGATTTTCAAATGCATGCTTAAATGAACAAAATTCGAATATTATCGAAAATGTTTTGTCGATGACAGATGAAGAAGAAGGTCATCCAGTTCTAGAGCTTGCTGAAAGATGTTCGTCGTGGTCAAAAATATTACGAGTTGCAGTATGGGTACTTAGATTTTTAAAATTTCTTCCGGTAAGAAATTATCTCTCCGTTAACGATTTGCACAAGGCAGAGATAAGTTTAATTAAATTGGTTCAAATAAAACATTTTGACAATGATATAAAATTATTATCAAGATGTAAACGGTCCCCTTCTAAGCTTTGGAAATTAAAGCCATTCCTGCATGACGGGCTATTAAGAGTGGGTGGTCGGCTAACAAATTCTTCCCTTTCGTTTTCACAAAAACATCCAATAATATTGCCTGTGGAAAGACTAGTGGATTTTAGCCACCTTATTAATTTACACACTAAGCCACATTTATTTGAGGCGGTTCTGCGGCAAAGGTATTGAATTTTGAATGGTAGGAATTTAATTCGTAATAGAATTCATAAGTGTAATAGATGTTTCCGGATGAAGCCGGCAAGCGTTACGCCATTGATGGCAGATTTGCCTACTCAAAGGGTTTCTCAAGCCAATCCTTTTTTACGTACGGGAGTTGATTATTTTGGGCCTACAAACCTTACTATAGGCAAAAGGAGAGCAGCACAAGTACATAAGGCTTACGGTTGCCTATTCGTTTGTATGAGTGTTAAGGCTATTCATTTAGAGTTGATAAGTTCTCTATCTACTGCACATTTTTTGCAAGCCTTTAAGTGATTTTTGTCTAGGCGCGGTCCGTGTAAGGTGATATATTCGGATCAGGGAACCAATTTCGTGGGAGCGAAAAGGGTGTTACGGAAAATCAATGAGTTAGTTAATTCAGCGAACTATAAAGATGTTCTTTTATCGGAGTTGCGGTTGATGGTGTTGAGTGGCGGTTCAATACGGCTCATGCGCCCCACCAGGGCGGGTTGTGGGAAAGTAACGTCAAGGCGGTAAAAAAGCTCCTATATCGAGTTGTTGGTGAACAGTTATTGACTTATGAAGAACTTTTTGGACTCAAATAGAGGCGTTACTAAATTCTAGACCTTTGTGTGGTCTGTCAGTGGATGCTTCTGCGCCCGAGGCCTTAACGCCTGCCCATTTTTTGACCCTAATGCCTCTTAATGGTTTACCTGTTGATAATTTGTTAGATATTCAGATTAACCATCTAGACCGGTTTCAGTTAATAGACAGAATGGTTCGAGACTCTTGGAAACGGTGGCGTTTGGAATACCTGACAAGTCTGCAGATAAGAGCAAAGTGGACGAAGAATTCTCCATCGGTTAATGTTAGGACAGTGGTGGTTTTAAAGGATGATCATTGCCCTCCACTTCATTGGCCTTTGGCTATAATTACCGAGGTTGATCCTGGAAAAGACAGGATTATTCGTAATGTTACAATTAAGACTAGTTAGGGTATCTTTTCCCGTCCCGTGGTAAAGATATGTCCTCTGCCGTCTCAGTAAACCAGGAGTTATAGTGGTGCTCATAGAATTTTTTTTTGTTTTGTATTTATCGGAATATTGTAACTAAATTAATTTTAGCGTTCATTGGGTTCATTTTTTTGCGGAGTTATTTTTTTTTCTTTTTCCCGGTCTTAGCTGACATACAAGGTTTCAGGGCGCTTCTTTCTTCTTTTCAGGGTTCAACTTAATTCGACATACCATGCTTCACATTAGAATTTACATGGAAATATAAAACACTTACCTACTGTAACTCTTAAAACTCTGGATGGGCTTGGCTAAACATCTTTAGCATGGCGTAGGTATGTCTCGACAGTTGCTTCCCACATAACAAAATAACATTAAATGGCTATACATAATACATTCACTGAAATATATGTATATTTACTAATTGGTATTGAATAGCAATTAAAATACAGGAAATATAAAAATGACGTGTAACATTGATCAGTTTGTCGCGAATTTGGCTAATATGAAGGTTCATATTAAATTCAGAGAATATCCTCCAGTATGTCTCATGAATGTACATAATAGATCTTCTAAATTTAAAGTTTTGCTTTAACCATAAAAATACACAGGACGTATCAGAGACGTGAAGGGAACGAACTGTGTGGATACCAACTAATATGACGTTAATATTCATTATTTATTTCTTCATTGTCAGATATGATATATTCATTTGACATATATTACATATAATGAAGACATTGGAAGTACATACTTTCTTCGTCAATTTTGGTTATATGTATATTACATCCCCATGATATCCATTCTGTGGTATTCCAGGTCTTGTTGCGGATGTAACAGGAATATACATGTAAGGTGCTATAAGATATCATTGGGACTGATTGTGAACATGAAAAAACTACTACAGAATATGAAATGAATATTTGGCATATTATCCTTTTAAGGGGTCATCCATTAATTACCTCACACGAAAAGGGGGAGGGAGGGGGTCTACAGAGTATGACAAGACGTGACAAGGGGGGGAGGAGTCATAAGCTTCGTGACGTCACATTTAATCTAAAATATTAAAACAACTAAATAGGGCATAGGGGCACGGGCGAAATGAACGGTATATATTAAGTACGTTATTTTGAAGTGTAAAATTGCTTGCCTTTGGTAACATACACCGAAAGACCGATACCGCCTTTGAAAAAAGCCGATGTAAAGGGATTTATTGTTTTATTATTTGTTTGCAATATTACCAGGTCTACCGTTTACCGGTAGATTTTTTTTACACCGTGGGTGTACTGGGGGATCGACTCACACATCCAGAGCTGGAAACATCCCTAGGGATTTCACCAGCCCTTTAAGAGGATGTCTGGGGTGGTACCACCTCGGTCGAGGAAGAATTCCTCTACCACCTTCCTTGTTTAGTGCGAGACACGGCATTCCCTGGCGGTCACCCATCCAAGCAATAACCGTGCCGAGCGTAGCTTAACTTCGGTGATCGAACGCAGTGGCTCGACCACCAGAGTTAAACGTGGCCTTAAACGTCAGATCTATCGTTTTCGGCCTCGACCTACCGCCCTACCGTTTTCGAACCTGATTCTACCGTAATTTTTAATCTGAATAATATACCAGAGAAAAATAAGATAGAGAGAATAATATCTCGTCTTCCCGCCAGCTCGACCACGCTATGGCCTTCAAACGGCGACGTTCCGAGATTGGCGCGTGGGATTCTCACAAGACGTCCCGACCTTAGCCAGTGCGGCAGCAACACGGCAAGCAGAGAGAGTTTTCTGCGGCGCGTCTCAATACTCACTCTCACTGTGCTTTATAATAACCCAAAATCTGCATCGCACGCCCATGGCAGCTTATTTCGACGTCGGTTTGGAGGTCATAGAAAGCAAATCGTATTTATGAATGAACTGCGTACGAGATATTCTCTCTATCTTATTTTTCTCTGAATATACAGTGGCCGCCAAAAAGTCTGCACCATATGAGAAACTTTTTAAAAATTTGATTAAGGTCAAATTTGAGTTTGGCATCAATATTTCGTAAATTTATTTAAATGTTTACCGTTTATTTCGTTATTATTAAGTTTAAACGCCATATTGCAACGTTTCTAAAGATGAGGTATACATTTTCTAAAGTTTACAGAGTTTTTATAGCACAAAAATAAAAAAATTTTAAAATTACCTGAGCGCTATTTTTAACCCCGCTACAGAGCTTATTATTAACCATATCAAATACAACTGTTAGAAAAGCATATCATCTATAGGATTTTAGAAGCTAACTAATAAAAAACTTTTTTTTATTAAAACTTGTATTTTTAAACTAAAACAGGAATATAAAAAAAATCAAAAATTTAAAGCTTAGTCTTAAAACAAAAAAAAGTGTTTACATTTTAGTGTGCCGTCCTTCCCTTTCCATACATTTAATTGTTTTTCTGGAAAACCCTTTTGTAGCATTTTTCAGAAATCTTGGTGGAATTTCAAGGCAAGCCTCTCCTATAGTATTTTCCAAGTGATCTACGTTTTGAAACAGCCGTTTACGGTACACTTTTTATTTGAGATACCCCCACAAAAAGAAATTCATGACAGTTAGGTCAGGTTTGCTAGGAATACTCAGAATATCTGCCAACAGATTGACTAAAAAATTTCTGTCCTCAACCGTACTGTGAATTGTTGGTACCACAATATCAATCTTTCCGGTCGGTAGTGAGATGTTATCAACAACATTGGTTATCTCAGTCCTTAAAAAGTTTAAATAAATTACTGCGTTTAAGTTTTCTCTAAAAAAATAGGGCGCAATCAACCTTACGTTAAAAATTCCACACCAGACATTTACTCTAAAAGAATATTGCACTTTGCACTCAATTATGAAGCCAGGTTTTTCATGAGCCCACCACCTACAGTTTTGAGAACTTACTTACTGTCCCGTTTAAATAAAAAGCTGCTTCGTCTGTAAACATTATTATTTTGGCAAATGACCATTTCAAACATCATTTATTTCTTGCTTGTTAATATTTATAATACTTCCTTACATCTATTTACTTAAATATATTTACAGTTACATGACAATATGTACATTTCTATAGAATTGCCAGAGGGAAGCAGCCAGGCTGTGACTGGGGCTGGTGTTGGCCCTGGGTAAGGAATTGTATTATGTTATTTACGCCATCGGCCCCATCCGATAGTAATCTCTTGGAGCCATGTAATTTATTTTTATTTATAGAGTAATTTTTAATTGAAATGAGTTAAGCTTAAATTTTTGTTGTATTATTACTGGAAAAAATCACCTCGAAAAAACCAGCGTGAAGAATTGACAAATGACCGATTCTCTTCTATTTCCCCCTGTACCCAGGCACAAAAATCAAACCTTGCTTCAAAATCCCCTTCTTTAAGAATATTTGTAAATTTCGGCTCATAGCGATGATATCTATTTTTTCGTAAATTTTTTTTATGATTATTTCTTTGGCCCCTGTTCTTTCCGATATTGCTACAACTGACGTTTGCTTGTGTTCAATTGCATCTTATAACACATTTTCTTCATGCTCTTCTAGTTTCCAATTTGCATGTGATTTCTTAAAATCATTCAAAACTGTTCCAGTTCGTTTGAATTTGTCCAGAATACGCCTAACTGTGGAATGCGAAACAAACTTTTGTGGGTGTCTTTGATTAAAAATATTCCCAGTGTCCCTATTTGTCCTATTTTTTACCGTGAATTAAAACTGTCTCTAGGTTTTCTTCGGTAGTAAGCATTTTTTAATCGATCTTTAAAAAACTTTTACACCAGTAGTGATTTAGTGACAATCAATTACCGTCCTCCTTTGTCAACTTGTCATATTTACATTTATTTCAAAGCCTACTGTTGAATTAAATTACAATAAAAATGGTATTTTCTAGTTTTAGAAATTTTAACGATGCTTTTAATAAAAAATAAAAGTTTTTTATTGGTTAGCTTTTAAAATCCTATGGATGATATGCTTTTCTAACTGTTGTGTTTGATATGGTTAATAATAAGCCCTATAGATCTTAAAAAATCAAGTAATAGTCCAATAGCGCTCAGGGAATTTTAAAAAATATTTATTTTTATGCTATAAAACCTCTGCAGACTTTGGGAAATCTTATCTTTAGAAACCAAACAACATCTCGATGGGAAACCAAACAACTTTTTCCTATGACGTTTTTCGAAATTTAAGCAAATAATACCATTTTCAGGTCATTTTTAAAAATGTAACTTTTGACAGCTAACATGGATCATGTGACTATCTTTACGTATGTCATTTAACGTTCTTGGTCAAGCAAAAATTGATGCTAAAGTCAAATTTGACCTGAATTAAATTTTAAAAACGTTTCCTATATGGTGCAGACTTTTTGGCGGACACTGTATCTATATACTATTATCTTACTTCGTCACCAGTGGCGGCTGGTGAAATTTCGAAGTTGTATATCTCTGTTACTACGTACAGGACCCGAACCAAATTTAGGGGTTTTAATAGTGAGCCCATTGGGAATGTTTTGGTAAAGAAAAAAACATTTTGTAATTTGCGAAAAAAAGTTGAATTTTTGGTGTGCCCCTCCTAAGAATAAAATGAACACGTCTAGGTATTTTATTTATTTTTTTTTTAAACAAATTTGACATCATTTTGTCGACAGTTTTTAAATTTTGAGAGAAAAAAAATGTGTTAGTAGAAAGTTATAGTCATTTGAATTTTTTTAAGTCTAAAATAAAATTAAAAAAAAAATTCAAGTGACTATAACTTTCTACTAACACATTTTTTTCTCTCAAAATTTAAAAACTGTCGACAAAATGATGTAAAATTTGTTTTAAAAAAATAATAAATAAAATACGTTTCATTTTTTTCTTAGGAGGGGCACACCAAAAATTTAACTTTTTTTCCGCGAATTACAGAATGTTTTTTTCTTTACCAAAACATTCCCAGTGGGCTCATTATTAAAACCCCTAAATTTGGTTCGGGTCCTGTACGTAGGAACACAGATATACAACTTCGAAATTTCACCAGCCGCCACTGTTCGTCACTGATATTATCCATTTACGGCCGGTATTACAGGTTGTTAAAACTGAAAGTTCAGATTTCAGGTTCTTCTTGTCCATGGACACGGGATGATTAATTTTTTTTCAGTTCAGTTCAGTTTTCAGCTAAAAACAATGTAAGAATATTTTTTTTTTCTATTGATTTTGAGTACCTGTCTATTGTTTGAAAAAGTACAAATTGTTACTTTATTGAAAATATTTAAAAATAATAATAATATAAGTGGTGTTTTAATTAAGTTATAAATTTCAAATTGCAAAATGAGTGACGTCACAACATGGGGGGTCCACACGAATGTGATTACTTGTGACAAGGACGAGGAGGAGGGGGGGGGGGTCAAAAAACGATTAAATTTGTGTGACTTAATCTATGTATGACCCCTAAGTATAAATAAATATTCTTTTGGATATAGCGTGAACAGATATTAAACATAAAAATTATATTACTAGTGTATCTGTTAATGTGAGAAAATAGTTAAAATCGTGGACTTTGTTAGAAAAGCACGAACTTTCTACCATAATTAATATGTACCCCTATGTTTATATTTAGATGTGGAGGGAAGTCAGATTTGATCTTAAAAGTCGTTTAGAGGTCAAATCAAATATTATGACCTTTTTATCGGGCCTCCTATTAAATGTGCTTAATTTAGGGAGCTTAAATAAGATCAAATTTCCTTCATACATATTAATCATGTCACCAAGACCCGCCATGCACACCAGCTTACAGCTGCAAGTCTTTACATACTTCTCCAAGAAGCTTATAATGAAGAATGCAATGATGCAAACAGTCAAGCTCACTTATGAAGAGTGGTGTCAAGAACAAGCAAAGGCCAGTGTTCATTTTGACTGTTGGCTAAAGACTCTTTCATTAGAGCTGCTCTCGTTACGGTACATCAGGTCCCTTCGTGAAGGCAACTTTCAGCTATATGTAGAATTACTAATACAGATCATGCCTTGGCTCTTTGCCCTAGATCATACACACCGTTCAAGATGGCTTGCGATGCACATACGTAATATGATGACTCTCAATGAGAAACATCCAAATTCAATTCCGGGAATTTCGTAGCACACAAAACCAGCAACAAGTTTTCTGCTATGGCATTGGACCAGTGCCATGAGCAGAATAATGCTCTGGTGAAAGGTTCTGGTGGGGCTGTTGGACTGACAAATAATCCAGCAGCACTCAGACGTTGGATAATAGCAGGACCAGAAATTGCCAGAATCACTAGAGTTTGAAAAACAGACTACAAATCAACAAAAGGGTACATTGAGTCACACTGGATACCTTCACCATGACTAAAAACCTACAGTACAAAAAGATTTATTGAAGAATGTTAATTCGCTTGTGAAAGTGTTTAAAGAGATGGGGAATCCATTTCTAGAACACAGCCAAGACCTACTAGTCATTGACACAAAGGACATCATGGACATCCAAGTGGCTGCCAGTGTAAGAAATATTGAGACCATTGGTCTTAAACAGTACCAGGAGTTTGTAACAGAGAGGCTAGAAAAATGCACAATATCAGTCACAAAGCCAATTCCAAAGAACAATTTACCACTGTTCAGCAGACCACCTGTCAGGCATAAATCGAAACAGACCGAACAGCTTGCCACCCTGAAGAGCGATTGTTCTCTCTTTTCGAGGCTTTACATCTCATGCTAAGTTCGAAATGGAGACATATATAACTGTTTCGCACACAAGAATCATGCAGCTGTACAGTGGAGGTAAAATGCGAATTGGAAACAAAGCCGATATACTTAAATGCCGGGAAACAGATTTGTTTCAAAACAATACTTCACCTACAGTACATGCAACTCTTTTCGATGGGGCCGTCGTGGTTCAAATGTTAAATCCTGATATTATTACAATATTACTTTGGTAATATTATAAGCCCTAGCTAGCATTCGGAGAGATTGAGTTCCGTAGGTTCGGCCATGACTGCTTGCTTGTTCGGTGATAAATAACATGAGATGTTTTAATTTTGTGCGCCATTGACTTTTTTGAAGGTGTAGTCTCTGGTAAACTCAGAAACCATCTGTAGAAATCACCACTAATGCACCTGAATATCGCAAACCAAAAGATTTGGGTCCCACACAAATAAACTTTTATTACATCATTAAAACTAGACCCACTTTTTACAAATTTTGTACATTGTTTACATTTTTACACATTAAAATGTTTCCAAAAATATTTCAGCTGAATTGGTTCGTACCATTTGATAGAAACTTTAAGTATAATAAATACTAACCGCTAGTCGATATTCATGAATTCGAATAGGGCGCACATTATTTTATCTAAAATAAAAAAATTATGATCGCCACCAATTTGCCATTACATAATTAATGAAAGAAGAATTGTTAAGTTTATCAGACAAATTTGTGAAATTATATGTTTAAATAATTATAAATAAAAATGGAACAAACTGGCCTTAACTGTTCTTCTGGCTCTAACTGACATCAAAGCACCAACATGCTGCCTCTCCAAGATTTCCCACTACTTGTAGTACATATGGCGAATCTAAAGGGTGATCTTAAAATGTCTTCAAGGAGTTGAATCCCAAAGGTGGATCCTAACGGTGTATTATCCCGAATGTGAATCCTAACAGTGGACTCAAAGGTGGTGAATCCAAAAGGTAAATTCAATGGTGGACTCAAAAGGGGGTGATTTATCTCGAGGGTGAATCCTAACGGTGTATTAAAAGGGGTTAATCCCACAGGTGGTCCCTAAAATGAATTAATACCCTGTAATGTCACACGACAAAAGCTGTGGTACGGAGGGCTTGGATAAAGAACACTTACCTCTAGTTATGAGGGAACCATAAAAAAACGTAAATCCATATTGGACTTCTAAAGTGCCATTAAAAGCCAAAAAAAAATACTTTTCTAACCATAATTAATAACTTCAGTGAACTAAAAGAGATGAAACAAATTCTTAGCATAAGGTATTTACAAAATGGCGTATTATTACTTACAGAAAATCAAAAAACCATCATCAAAGACATACAGCAACGTTTCTTTTTCTATAAAAGGCTTTCCGCTCAGGAAACAAATAAAATCATACAATACTTTCAAATCTCAAACTTTCAAAAACAGTGCTAAAGAAAGCCTAACTGAAATGGGTCTTGTCGCGGGCCGTAGAGAGAGATCTCTGGATACTAAAGAATCCACCCTGGTAGTATTCATAGACATAGAAGGTGCCTTCGACAAAACTACCTTTCCCAAAATATCTGCTTCTCTTTCCGCTAGGAATGTTCTCAAGACGGTGAGCGGATGGATATTCAAAATGCTCTCAAAAAGAGCGATAAAAATCAGTGTGGACGGTGTCACGGTACAAGGCACGGTCATGAAAGGGTGTCCACAGGAAGGAGTGCTATCGCCGCTACTGTGGAATATGGTCCTTGATACCCTGATTAGCCGCCTAAACAATGACAACACCTACACCCTTGCTTACGCAGATGACCTAGTCATGCTGCTAACAGGTAGGTTTGAGAGCACACTCTGCGAAAGGATGCAGGTTGCCCTTAAAACCATAGAAAAGTGGTACAGTGATAACTCCTTGTCTATCAATCCCAGAAAGACTGAGATGGTCCTCTTCACAAAGAAAAGGAAGTTAACGAACCCAAAAGCACCGGAACTTCTGAAAACCAAACTAAGCTTCTCTACAGAGGTGAAATACCTTGGAGTCATCTTTGATAGCAGGCTAACATGGAACTCTCACTTGCAAAACCGAGTAAAGAAAGCATACATATCTTACGAACAATGCCGTCGGACCGTGGGCCGAACCTGGGGTTTATCCCCCAGAGTTGTCTCATGGACTTACACGACCATCATAAGACCCATGCTAACATACGGAGCAATAGCCTGGGTACCAAAAGTCCTCCAAGCCACAGCCTCACGAAAACTAGATCAAATCCAGAGAATAGCATGTCTCAATATTACTGGAGCCATGAAAACCACACCAACCAGAGCAATGGAAGTGATCCTTAATCTCACCCCCCTTAATATTCACATTAAGGAGGTTGCGTTACAGGGTAATTACTAGACACACACAAGATACCGCAACGGTAGGTGCTATACACATCTACACTGACGGTTCCAAAACCAAAAAGGGCTCAGGATGTGGAATATACTCCAGAGCCCTGAGCCTGAACATAAAATGGGCTATAGGCAAAGATGCAAGTGTAGTTCAAACAGAACTCACAGGTATCTGTATAGCAGCAAGAGAAATAACCAGTAAGAATATTACTGGGCAAAATGTACACATCCTCACTGACAGCAGGCAAGCACTTCTGGCCCTGGACAGACCACGTATCATATCAGGTACAGTATTAGAATGTCACCGAGTCCTAGCAGAAGCCTCCAATCATAATGTGGTCACTCTGAGGTGGCGCAAAGGGCACGGCACATCAAAAGGAAATCGCATTGCTGACTCCTTAGCTAGGGGAGCGGCCGCCCTAAATATGCTCGGGCCTGGCTGCTCCACTGACTTAGCGACGTCGGTGGTAGCGAACTTAGTAGTGTGCAAATGAGAAGACTAATTCCCCCACTCCTTGACCTTGTGATGACCTTGAAAAGTTCGTTGGATTAGTGGTTGACATTGAGCGTTCAAGGTGACCTTGAGTGAGTTTTGCCCTTGACATTGGTATGGTATGACCTTGAGCATGACTGAAAGTATCGAGTTATGTTGACCTTGGGTAATATTTTTAACCTTGACATTGATCTGGTGATGTAATGGTTTTGAATGGTGCTTATATGACATTGAAAGTTCGTATGACTGAGATGTTGACCTTGAAGTTTGGTCTTGCTTATAGGCGCTTCCCCTACTAGTTTACTGTGACATCATTTGACCTTGAAAAGGTGTAATATAAATGCCATTCACAGCCGAAACAATATTAGAATTAAACGAGTATCAGTTACATCAACATAGAAATTTTGTGTTAGTGTGGTGCTCTGAAAGTGTATTTCTAAGGTATTTTAAAAAAATTATATTACATTTTTTAAAGATGGCTATTTCAAAAGAGGTTTTAGATAAAATTAATAATTTGCTTGGTAAAGAAGATGTATTTTTGGAACGTAAAGGAATTACTCAGTTAACTGTGGGAAAAAATTATATAATTCAAGCGATGGTTTCAATAGTTACACGTTTTGGAAAAACTATTCTCGTAACTTTGTATGATAATACTCATGTTAAATTTCAAGTATTTTTGCCGAAACGTGTTGCTGAGACCATATCAGATGATATTGTGGATATTATGAGTAATTCTGGTGGTAAATATACTCTAATTTATTTGGGTCAAGGCACTAATGTTTATGCTGGTAACAATACTAGAACATTAGTAAATTTGGGTTTTTTGGAATAACATTTTTATCTGTAAAGTTACTTTTTAATAAACATACAACGTAATAATAAGTAAATAGCAGAATATGTTTAAAAAATGTAATACTCTTTTAAAACAAATAATCACCTCAGATCACCTACACGTTCCTTTATTTCATTAATAAACTGCTGGCCAATTCAAGCGGGACAAACTAAATTTTTGATAAAATTTAGAGTGGAATATTTTCGAAACGAAAAAAGATTTTGATTTAACTTTTTCAGTATGTAATTGAATAGTTCTTCTAGTTTTTATACTTCAAGGCACTATTGCTAGCAGTCGCTGCAACTCTATTTTACAGGGTGTTAAGTGAAACCCTGACTTTTTTGGAAAAGTTTTCCAGTTCCGAGAATCTAGGAAGAATTTTTTTTGAATTTTCTTTTCATACTAAAATGATCCATGGTCAAATACAAAAAAACAATTTCTCCGGATTTTCTCTATTTTCATTTGTTTTCCGTATACAGGGGTTAGTCGAAATTATCGACTTCTTCTTACAAAGGAACCCCTAATTTGGCCGTTTATTCACAAAAAGCGAAAGACCAAGTAAATTTGTAGTTTGAAGTAGTCCAGCTAACAAAATTAATACAAATTTTTGTACAGGGTGTAGCAAGTTTGGATCACGGGCTAGTAAATTATTATTTTTTAATTTCTACTACTTTTTCCTAAGTTAACTATTAATTATCACGTGCTACGTTAAAGGGTTAAAATTTGTTAGGTCCGATAACAGTACTGGATAGAAAGATCCTTTTTGCCCAAACGGGTTTTTCATTTTTTGTCTAGTCCCATTTTTAGTGATTAAACGGCTCGCATTTTGAACCTAACTTTTTGCAATTGCATCCATGAACGATTGAAGTGAGAGTGCTTTTTTGGTGGTACATAATGAATGTTTTATCCAACCAAAAAACATGTAGTGGCCAAACAGCTAATGATGCTTATTCGAAGAATTTTTTAGCATTATACAGGGTTGCAAAAAATATACCACCTATACTTTGCAGGTGGATTTCTGTTAATTTAGCGGCGTTTCTATTTCTTAGTCAAAAGATCTAGTAGGCCAAAAAATAAAACATTTTCTTTGCTATTGACAGTTACCAAGGCAACAAAGTATTCTTCTTTGAATTGGTGCGTTATTATCCTTTATAATGGCTCGATTAAGTGCAAAAGAACAAGCTAATTGTTTGCGTTTACTACAAGATGGGGTAAAAATTAGTATTATTGCGGATATGTACGGGGTTGGGCGAAGTACAATATCTCGACTGCGTCAACGCTTCCACGAAACGGGAAGTGCAAACTATCGTTATGGGGGAGGTCGCCAAAAGAAAGTCGGCATTGCAGATGAAAGATGGTTGGTTAGAGAGGCTCGTCGAAGGCGAAAAATTTCATCAGAGAAAATTAACCAGGAGTTCAGAGCAAGAACACACATTCGTGTGAGCAATAGGACCATTAGAAGAACTTTAAACAATAATAACTTAAGGTGAGTTACTTCAAATGAGATCTTATTTTTTGTACCAATATTTTTAGTGTTTCATTTTAGTAAGTCGGCTATTATAATATCGACGTCAGCTGAGGCGTGAATCTTGGATTTTGCGCACCGATATTATAAATGTAAACTTGAACTAAGTTGTTCATAAATTAAAGTTTTGATAGGCGACCCTAAACACATTATTTGTGCTTGCAGCGTAATGTTCCTTAGTTCTTCCCTAGAACTAACGTTATGAAAATTGACCTAATTTTGCATTTTAGTATAATAAAAGCTACTGTTGGCTTATTTATTGGTTCATTCCCTACACCTATACTACAGATTTTTAAGCCAAAATTTTAATTTTAGAGCTCGGCGACGTGCTAAATGTGTGCGACTTCTACCACAGCATAGGCGAAGACGTCTCCAGTGGGCATATGAACATCGCAATTGGCCATTAGATAACTGGGAAAACTGCATGTTTGTAGACGAGTCAAGATTTAATTTAATTCACTCGGACGGCAGAATATTAGTTTGGCGTGAACGTGGCGAACGGTATATGGAGGAGAATATGGCTCCTCAGGAACCTTTTGGTGGTGGAGGCGTTACTGTTTGGGGTGGTGTAATGTTTAATGGCAAAACGGAACTTTTTTTAACATTGGAGCCCATTAACGGTCAGGTATATAGGGACGAAATTTTAAGCAATATCGTTCTACCATTTGCAAACAATTTTGGGAACGATTTTGTGCTAATTGACGATAACGCCAGACCTCATAGAGCACGCATTGTGCAAGAGTTTTTGGAAGCTAATAATATTACCAGGATGGTCTGGCCTGCAAAATCACCAGACATGAATATTATCGAACACGTCTGGTCTAAATTGAAATTATTGGTAAGTTCTAGGGAAGATCCTCCTCAGACTCTAGAACAACTTGCAGACGCCATTGTTCAGGAGTGGGAAAATATTCAGCAAGAATTTGTCAATAATTTGGTAATAAGCATGCCTCGAAGATGCCAAGAGATAATAAATGTAAGGGGAGGTCTTACTAGGTATTAAGATTTGTTTTGTTTTCGTTAGTTGCAAGTTTTTATAATACCTTCAAGTAAAAAAAATGTTCTATAATTTAAAACGTTTTCTGTTTACCTATAAAAGTAACAACCAAAATTTACATTTTGGATCTCCTAAAGTAATGCCGGGAAAAATAACTACTAAATTTGAAAATTACGTATCTTTTCGAGTACTTTCAAAAGTAATTAAATCTTCTGAAATTTCTATACCTTCTAAAAACTACGCTATACAGAATTTTATAACTTGTTCAGTTGAATTCACTATCCATCTCCAATTTTTGACGAGAAAAATGTACTCCGTGACTATTAATTTAAGACACTTCTTATTAATTAAAATTTCTCAATGCCATGTACTGACTTTTTAGAGCAGTGGTAAAATATTTTTCTTTTATAATGAATAATCGAAGTTTACGAAAATCCAAAGATATCGAGAAACACGTGGCTTCTATTATAAGTAGTAACTTCTGCACAATCCTGTATAATGTGAAAAAGTTCCGAATGAATATTATTCTTTTTATCTGTATCGTTACTAGATTTTATTAATAATAAGTAGGACATTTTCTTTAATAATTATTAATATAGCAAAAAGGAACTTTATGAATACCTAAAGGACTCTAAAATCACATGATTTTCATATAAAATGTAGGTGATATGTTTTGGGCAAACGCGGACAAAAGCAGCGAATAAGCATCTTTAGCTCTATGGCCACGACACTTTTTTATTGGTTGGTTAAACCAATAAACGATGTCCACTTCAATAGTTCATGAATGCAATCGCAAAAAGTTAAGTTTTAAACGCAAGCCATTTGTATCACTAAAAATGGGACCAGACAAAAAAATTCAAAAACAGTTTCGGCAAAAAGTTCCAAGAAAATTGGGACTATATTCAATTAATTTGAAAATCACATGACTTCCATATAAAGTATAGGTGGTATATTTTTTGCAACCCTGTATAATGCTAAAAAATTCTTCGAATAAGCATCATTAGCTGTTTGGCCACTACATGTTTTTTGGTTGGATAAAACATTCATTATGTACCACCAAAAAAGCACTCTCACTTCAATCGTTCATGGATGCAATTGCAAAAAGTTAGGTTCAAAATGCGAGCCGTTTAATCACTAAAAATGGGACTAGACAAAAAATGAAAAACCCGTTTGGGCAAAAAGGATCTTTCTAACCAGTACTGTTATCGGACCTAACAAATTTTAACCCTTTAACGTAGCACGTGATAATTAATAGTTAACTTAGGAAAAAGTAGTAGAAATTAAAAAATAATAATTTACTAGCCCGTGATCCAAACTTGCTACACCCTGTACAAAAATTTGTATTAATTTTGTTAGCTGGACTACTTCAAACTACAAATTTACTTGGTCTTTCGCTTTTTGTGAATAAACGGCCAAATTAGGGGTTCCTTTGTAAGAAGAAGTCGATAATTTCGACTAACTCCTGTATACGGAAAACAAATGAAAATAGAGAAAATCCGGAGAAATTGTTTTTTTGTATTTGACCATGGATCATTTTAGTATGAAAAGAAAATTCAAAAAAAATTCTTCCTAGATTCTCGGAACTGGAAAACTTTTCCAAAAAAGTCAGGGTTTCACTTAACACCCTGTAAAATAGAGTTGCAGCGACTGCTAGCAATAGTGCCTTGAAGTATAAAAACTAGAAGAACTATTCAATTACATACTGAAAAAGTTAAATCAAAATCTTTTTTCGTTTCGAAAATATTCCACTCTAAATTTTATCAAAAATTTAGTTTGTCCCGCTTGAATTGGCCAGCAGTTTAGATGTCTGATTATTCATTTGTCAATGAAAATAGAAATTTACATCTGATCTGGTTGTCGCGTGCATTAAAGAGAATGGCACAAGATATATTGCATTATTCAGCGCATGCTGCATCAGATCCCGACTTAACAGAAAGTCAGTATAGAAGATATATGAAGGATTTTGTCAATTTCACGGCAGGAGCACATCTGTGTGAAAAATATTTGTATGGTTCCATTAGTCTAGAAAATTTTTGTGCTGAAATGGTTGGTGAAGACCTGAAAGCATTCCTTGTTGAGGTGCCAAATTTACCAAAGGAGTTAATAACGAAATATCAATTGATTCCTGAAGCCAACTCAGACGATGTTAATGCTGGTGATGCTATGATGAACACACAAAAATAGGAAGACCGCAACATTTTATAACATTGTACAAAGCAAATTAATATGTATTTTCCCATAAATATTTTTTTAATTTTTGTGTTCGTATTATTTCTATGGTATAAGATATAAAAATAAAAACGCATTACGGTTTAAGTAAAAAATTTATTTTCTGAGCGTATATAAAACTTGGAACTAAATTCAAAATGGTATAATTTACGTTTTCTCATACATGTAGTCCAAAACCATTATTCTTCATCGTCGTTAGCATGATATATTTCCTCCAAATCTTCTTCGTTAGCGTAATCAAGTGTTGTAAAAAAGTCGATTTTTGAATAAATTGTTTAATGTGTTCTTGCTTTTTTAACTTTTTTTTATAGTTGAGCCAGATGGTGCACCTAATGCTCTTAACGATTCAAATAAAGGCTGATAGTACAATATTTTCTGAAAAACTTCCATTTTTGCTTTAATTTCCCTGTCATTTTTTTATATTAATGGTAACAGATCTTTATTAAATATGGAAGCAATTGTCACAGCAAACCTATGAATTTATTTTTTAACAAATTTTTGCGTAGCGGCATCATCATTATTTGTTGGTTCTTTCAAGTTAGTTAAAGATTTTCCTTCAAGATCATAATTTCCATCGGGTGTAAGTTTAAAGCCTATTCCTGGTGGCCCACGTATTAACCGTTTATTTTCAAACATTTTTTGACGCCCAAATTTATCAATAGTGTTAACGCGACTCATTTTTAAATTGAACTAAGTTGCTTTTGCATACACCACCTGTTTTATGCAAAATTTTAAGCAATGCTGTGAAACTTGTTAGACAAGAAGATTTAACACATTATTTTGCGACATTCGCTTGTTAATTTCACCTGACTTCTTTTTTCGACAAATTTGACCCTGTAGTTCCTTCTTTCCTTGTCGTCTTTCTCCGCGTTTGTGACAACTTGTTCCCTTTCCCTAAACTAATACACAGTGCTGAAATAATCAGGAGTATTTAAACACATAACCTTGAGATATGTCACCTTCAAAATTTTCCCCCCATCCATTTACATTTTGACCTTCAATTTACTCTCCCTTCCCATTACCTTTTTCTATAGAGTATATAAATGCTGTATCCTAGTGTCTTTGGAATCATTAGATTACAAGTCTTAACAGTTTCGGTACTTATAATATTATTTTAAACTCTTCAGTTACAACAATGCACTCTGGTGCAGAACGTCCAATCGCATATATTCGACCATTTTCTATTAATGGGCGATATATGTGTAATAACTGTAATAATTATAAAGTAATAACAAACAAGAGTATGGGTTTCTGTTATTTGTGTAACACAAATTTCAATGAAGAGCGACGAACAAGAGCCTATGAAACACGTTCCAATGTAGTTGCCATACCGGATAGTCCGAGGTCACCATCACCGGACCAGCCACCTGTAAGAAGAAGAAGAGTGTCATTTAACGATTCACAGCAGCAGTCACACTTGGTCAGACGTTCAAGAAGTCGATCTCCGGTCCCATCATTATCACCATTACCACATGTTGAACGTTTAGGAAATGTAAGAAGCCCATCTCCGATATTTAGTCAAGAGGGACAAGGTTGGAATTTCACTTCACCTAGCCGTACAACTCCAGATGAGCCACTTGATCTTTCCAATCCAGCTATGGCCTTATCACCATCGCTGCACACCGAATCTTTAAGAAATACAAGAAGCCCGTCCCCGGTATTTAACCAAGATGGCCCACAATTGACTGTAAATTCACCAGCATTATCGGGTGGTTCGTCTAGTCGCACACCATCACTTCTAGATGCACCGCTTTCTTCTTCTGATGAAGAATACCTAAGAGAGATTAGCGACGCCAGTGATGATGAAGAAGGAGTGTTCCGGGCCATATGTTTACGAAAAAGTGAATTAAGACAATTTGGCTATAGCCCCTAAGTTATATGTAGGTACTAAATAAAACATTTATATCTTAATATGCATTTATTTTTGTGACATACCTTATAAAATAAAACAAATATAAATATATTATTTAAACAATATCTGACTTATCTATCCAAGAATTAAACTGATTTGGAAAACCTAACCATTTTACATATAATTGCGCTTTATTATCCTTTTTGCGTTGACGAAGAACTTTTTCTACCAAATAAACACCAGGACTTTGCGTCTTTTGTAATTCTGCTTCATAAAAACACCCCTTAATTGGTTGGCCATCCATAGATTCTAACAGATAGGTGGGTGGATTTGTAAAATTAACTTTTACTATTTTAAACAGTTCTGTCGACAATGATGGGGTGTAGCCCTTATCAAATATGCTCTTATATTTGCTTATACGCATCACGTCACCCAAACGAAATTTAAACTTTCTTGGTACAACTTTAATATGATTATATGCTTCAATATTCGTGTATGGTTTAACATCTATTGGTTTCTTTCCAGTGGTGCGATGTTTGGTGTTAGTATAAATTTTCGTTATCGATGGTAGAAGCTGTAACCATTTGTAGGTCCCTCTGGCCGAAAACTGTTTATATAAAAGATTTTTAAGTATTCTTATAACTCGCTCAACAATAGCCGCCTTTTTGATGCTATACGTGGAATAATGATTAATGTTGTGTTCTTTCATAAGACTTTGAAAATTTTTATTATAAAATTCCTTTCCTTGGTCACTTTGCAAATTTATTGGTGTGTAAGCTGCTTCTTTAATAATATCATCCATCGCATTACTAACTTCTACTCCTGTTTTGTTTCTAATTGGTCTAGTGTACACGTATTTTGAATAGCAATTTATGCATACAAGAATATAACGAAATCCACCGTTTTCATTAGCATATTGTTGCATTTCTGCCAAATCTATTTGTTACAAATCTCTGTATCCCTTAATTATGGTACGTCTTCTAGGAAAATTTTTTCTTGCATTCTTATGAAGTTCTTTAACTATTTTGAGCTTTTCATTGCTAGGCTCCATGTCTCAGCGAACACTGATCTGATCAAAAGATACGATTGTATTACTTAATAAATGATACATTCTTCTCGAATTTCTTCTATAATGGATATAATTTCATTATCGTGTCCGGTGTGACCAGCAATCTTAGAACTCCATAATAATTTTAATCTATCTACTAATTCCTTTGGCTTGTTCCAGTAAACATAATTGGTACAGGAAGAGACATGTTTCTTTGCAGGTAATTCGTTACCTGTATTTGTTCGAATAGCACCCCCCAATTTAGTTCCTGTTATTAACGGTTTTATTATACGAACATATTTCAGCCATCGGGTCTCTGTTAATTCTTGATTTTTATTATAGTGTTTATGGACAGCATTTGTTAGCTCTAAAATGTCTTTATAATCTTGAAGTATGTTTGGGCTTATCCTTTCCTCATTATTTATTACTGGTGGATTCTTTAGAGAAAGTAAGTCGTAAAGATCCTTTGTGCCCTGAAATATGGCGACACTGCGATCATTTTTAAATATTGCTACTTTCCTTCGTGAAAACGTACTTCTGAATTGCCAACAAACATCTTTTTCTTATCCGATTTGGAACCGAAACGTACCCCATAAATGGTATCATACTGAGATGGATACCGTTTCAATCCGCCTAAATACGAAGAGATTTTTTTGTGGGATGATTTATCCAGCGATTGATGAAAATTTTGTCGTAGCTGAATGGGGTGTTATATAGTCCAATTGCTCAATCGATTTTCTTGATGAAGATGGTGTTTCATATATTGGTTCCTCTCTTTCAGTATCTGTTGTGTCCATTAGAGTTTTTCTTGTGATTTCATCTCTTTGCGTTTCAGGTGTAGATGTATGAAAATAAAAATTGAACTCGAACGTTTCTGATGGTTCTTTTAATTTGGTACTAATAAAAGGCTGCGATTTTATTTCAGGTTCTTGTTTTACATTGGCTGCTTTTTGCTTTACCACTTTCGATATAGATGTCAGAGGTTTTGTAACCGGCTCGTAAAATTTCTCCAATTCAAATTTATTTTGGGCTTGGTTTGCTTTTATCTGGCTAAATTTTTTTCTTACAGCATCTGTAGCTTCCACCAGTTTCCGTTTTAAATCAATGTTTGTATCCATGATGTTAACGGGGTATCGTCCAAAAACGAAATTAGGTGATTCCGGTGTCATTACAGAAATATATAGCTATCAAATTCTTTACGATATCTGCCAGAATTTAGGTCACTATCTTTGTCAATGACTAAAAAACCATATTTGTTGTCCCAGCATTTGGAACACATTTCTTGAAATTTCTGAAATGAAACATCTGGGTCTCCGGTGGCCGAGTTGGTACGGCGCCAGCTTTGCAACCGAGAGGCGCGGGTTCGAATCCCGCTTCGACCATGGATATTTTGTGATTGTTGTTGGAAGGTGGTAGAGGAATTCTTCCTCGACCGAGGTGGTACCACCCCACACATCCTCTTAAAAAAGGGCTGGTGAAATCCCTAGGGATGTTTCCAGCTCTGGATGTGTGAGTCGATTCCCCAGTACACCCACGGTACATAGTACTTAGACTTCGGTCTTCGTGGGCTGTCAGAAGATAAAAAAAAACTGGTGAAACTTGATCAGAATATATGTGGCGTAAATTCATCTCATCCTGTTTAAACATAATAATTAAATTAGCGTTATCACGTACTAGTTGCTTCGGAACTCTAGAATACGTTTGCGCTAAATAAAAAGAATCGATGTTTTTATGACGTCCCATGCTAAAATATGAACGTATCACATCCTGCTTTTCACACATAACATCATCAAAAATAAAAACTGAATTTGGTTTGGCATCTGGAGGTTCTAAGGTTCTACAATGTTTGATGCATCGCTAAAAGTATAGTAGTCTAACCCTTTAATCGGTGACAAAATGCTCCTTAAATATTCATATTTTGGCTGATACAATGATTTGGAATATATGTAAGCAGAGAAATCATAACATTTGTTTTTCCACAATTTGATGGTCCTATTACTAGTCCACGAATTGATAATGGTAGTAAAGGACCATGTCGTCTTATGACATGACGCTCATGTCCGGATCCAACTTTTTCATCCAAGTTGTTGATATCAAGTTTCTCTTTAAGCTTAACAATTCGTATTTTATATACAATAGAAGTTACTATTTTATAATTGACGTTGGTGTTACTTCTCAGTTAAATGTCACCCACCAAACGAAGTGGACGGTCCCGTATTTTGAAGAAGACTGGAAGCGGTTTAGTGAATTCGATTATTAATAAGCTTCCTTTCGAGTTGCATATACCCGGCTACCAGTTTTGTGGACCTGGTACAAAAATTTTAAAACGTGTAGAAAGAGGCGATCAAGGAATTAATTCTTTAGACGCAGCCTGCAAGAAACACGATTTGTCGTATCTAAATAACAAGAACTTAAGTGCGCCACATCAAGCCGATAACGAACTTGAACAACGTGCTTGGGAAAGAGTTAAATCGAAAGAAGCAAGTTTAAGTGAAAAATCTGCTGCTTGGTTAGTAACTAATATAATGAAAACGAAACAGCGATTTGGGATGGGCGTATCACGTGTTTCAATAAAAAAAAAACAGTCAGAGGAAAACCAAGGAAAGATAGACCGAAACCCAATAAACGTGTAAAAAAACTTTCTTTTGGATCATCTATTAGAGTACCCATTCGTGCAGAACTATTAAAAGCTGGAGGTAAAAAATTTTGTTATTAAAGCTTCTAAAGTGGCATTGGCGGCCGCTCGAAAATCAGTGAAAAATGTTGGTGGAAATCGAAAAATTCGTACGCCTAGAATAATACCTATACCCAAAGTGGGTGGGTTGCTGCCTTTAATACCGATATTTGCAGGTTTGTCAGCATTAGGGTCTCTAGCAGGTGGGGCAGCTGGAATAGTGCGAGCTATAAAAACAGTAAAAAACGCAAATGTACAGAAAACAGGGGGCTCATTAAGTTTAAATTGGAAAGGAAATGGTTTGTTCCTAAAACCATATAGATCGGGTTTAGGATTATTTATGAGCAACAATAAACAAAAAAACTAATTAATTTGCTACCCAAACGGCCTCTATCCAATACTAACCTGGAAAAGTATGCTTTGCTAATGAAAATTCCATATTTCAGAGGCGTATTTATGAGAGATGCTCTGCCAGCACGCGGTCCGCGACACACGAAGCAGCAATAATTAATTTGGATAGTATAAAGGGAATAGGGGCTCACTGGGTAGCATATAAAAAGGTTAATTCAGATGTAGCAGCAATAATTAATTTGGATAGTATAAAGGGAATAGGGACTCACTGGGTAGCATATAAAAAGGTTAATTCAGATGTAACTTACTACGATAGCTTCGGCGATTTAACCCCACCTTTGGAATTAATACAATATTTAAAAACTGGTTCTGAGGCAGCACAGAATATTTACTATATACAGTGACCGGCAAAAAGTTCGCAACATATGGGAAAAATTTTTATTAGGAGAGTATCGGAAAAACTTTCCCAGGGGATCGGTTCTGCATGTCCGATAACCTAAAAATCGATTTTGACATACGTCACGTGACCACTGGTATAGCGTCAAATTAAAAAAAAAGTTGTTAATTTACAAAAAGTGAGGTTAGTTGACGAGATATCAAAAAAAGTTATTTGAAAAAATTGCTTAGAATTAAATTCTAGGTCCTTGTGCAAAATTTTAAGATTTTATTTAAAAAAATTGGAAAACTCAATTTTTTTTAAATATTTTTTTATCGATTTACAAATTTCCGGTTTTTTTCGTTTAGATAGCTTGGCTAATGTAAAGCCCATGTATCTGGATGAAAATAAACGAATGTAGTAGTTTTTTCTACAATTGACAGGACAAAATTAAAAAAAACAGGGTTTCGCCGGACGCTAGCTGTTGCAATGATTTGTATCTAGCAGCAGTGTCAAAATTTTAGAGACATTTCAATGAGATTACATTGAGAAAACCTTAATCGTCTTAAATATATCTGAAGTTCGACTTTTTGTAAAGTTAAGGGGATTAAAATAGATAATAAACAAAAAATTACCTGTTTATTTAATCGAAATTTTATAAACGAAAACCAATGTAAGAAAAACTTAAAAGTAGTCAAATTCTGTACTAACAACACAAAAAATCATTGTTTTTCCTTGGGTGCACACAATTTAAAACTCAGTATGACCACCATTTCTCCCCATACATACTGTTGTTCTCGAGCGCAACTCTCGATTAACATTTCGGAGCATTTTACGATTTATTTGCAATACACAATTTATAATGACATTCTCTAAATTTTGTATATTCCTAAAGGGTCGATGTTTGTACACAGGGTTCTTTAGGTATCCCCACATAAAAAAATCTAACGGAGTCAGATCTACAATTCTACAATTGACAGGACAAAATCGAAAAAATAGGTGTTCGCTGGACGCTCGCTGTTGCAATGGTTTGAATCTAATGAAATGACTGTATCAAGATTTTATTAAGATTTTTCGCACATAAATTTAACAACCAGGTCTATTTAGTTGTACTTAAAACTACCAAAGCAGGCTCTGAAATTAAAACAACCAAATAATCTAGTAGGTTAAAAACAACAGAAAAATGTCAAACAAATTATAATTTGTTTGATTTCAACCTATGTCATTGGTTTATGTCTCGCATCTTACTAAGTTTGATATTTTACATAAGTTTATTAATGTTTTATTCCTTAAAATGGCACCCACACTACTTCTTCAGGAAAAGATAGAAATTATTTTAATTTCTGGAGATAATTACAAAAGCCATAGAGAAACAGCAGCAATTTTTAATGAGAGGCACCCCGATAAATCCCTCCATTATTCCACAGTATCTCGTCTAGTCAATAAATTTAAAGAAACGGGATCGGTAGAAAATCAGTATAAAGTTTCCCATGAAAAACCGGTAACAGGTGACGAAGGTTCTCTGGATGTGTGTTTGTCGATCACAGAAACACCCCAATTAGCAGTTAGTCAAATATCGGAGATCACTAACATTCACGAAAGATCTGTGCGGAGGATATTAAAAAGAAACAAATTTCATCCGTACAAACCTAAATTTGTACAAGTATTAAAAGATAGGGATTATGACGCCCGCTTCGATTTTTGTGCCTGGTTCCAGGGTATGATTGAGGAAGATTTTAATTTCCCAAAGAACGTTCTTTTCTCGGATGAAGCTACATTTACCTCTAACGGAACCGTCAGTTCACAAAACTGTAGATGGTGGGCCACCGAAAACCCAGACTTTGTAATTCAGAGTAAAGACCAATATAGTTTTAAGGTTAATGTGTGGTGCGGAATTTTCAACCTCAGAATAGTGGGACCTTTTTTCTTTAGAGACAATTTAAATTCAGAACGATATTTAGAATTTCTACAAACTGAGATATCTGACTTTTTAGACAATTTGTCATTAGCCGAAAGAAGAAATTTATACTTTCAACAAGACGGAGCTAGCATTCATTCCACAAATGAGGTGAAGAGATGGCTGGATCAAGAATTTGGAAACCAGTGGATAGGACGGTTTTCTGAAAATCCGTGGCCTGCGAGATCACCAGATCTGACTCCGTTAGATTTCTTTATGTGGGGATACCTAAAGAACTCTGTGTACAAACATCGACCCTTTAGGAATATACAAAATTTAGAGAATGTCATTAGAAATTGTGTATTGCAAATAAATCGTAAAATGCTCCGAAATGTTAATCGAGAGTTGCGCTCGAGAACAATAGTATGTATGGAGAGAAATGGTGGTCATACTGAGTTTTAAATTTTGTGCACCCAAGGAAAAACAATGATTTTTTATGTTGTTAGTACAGAATTTGACTACTTTTAAGTTTTTCTTACATTGGTTTTCGTTTATGAAATTTCGATTAAATAAACAGGTAATTTTTTGTTTATTATCTATTTTACTCCCCTTAACTTTACAAAAAGTCGAACTTCAGATATATTTAAGACGATTAAGGTTTTCTCAATGTAATCTCATTGAAAAGTCTCTAAAATTTTGACACTGCTGCTAGATACAAATCATTGCAACAGCTAGCGTCCGGCGAAACCCTGTTTTTTTTAATTTTGTCCTGTCAATTGTAGAAAAAACTACTACATTCGTTTATTTTCATCCATATACATGGGCTTTACATTAGCCAAGCTATCTAAACGAAAAAAACTGGAAATTTGTAAATCGATAAAAAAATATTTAAAAAAAATTGAGTTTTCCAATTTTTTTAAATAAAATCTTAAAATTTTGCACAAGGACCTAGAATTTAATTCTAAGCAATTTTTTCAAATAACTTTTTTTGATATCTCGTCAACCAACCTCACTTTTTGTAAATTAACAATTTTTTTTTTAATTTGACGCTATACCAGTGGTCACGTGACGTATGTCAAAATCGATTTTTAGGTTATCGGACATGCAGAACCGATCCCCCGGAAAAGTTTTTCCAATTCTCACCTAATAAAAATTTTTCCCATATGTTGCGAACTTTTTGCCGGTCACTGTATATACGACCGTCAACAGAAATTTGGAACAGTGTGGTGTGGGCATTTGTGCTTGAAGTTTCTCTCTACGCATTAAACTAAATAGAAATGACCCCACAGATGGATCGTGACAATTATAAAAAGATGCACTTATCTCTTAAAGCATTCTCCGATCGTGGTGGATTATTAAAAATGACTAGGGAAGTGTTACAAAACATGCCTAAAGAAGTAATGATTGCTTGTGCACCGAATGATATCGCAATTGTATGGGAAAAGTTGCCAGAACACCTCAAAAACGACATGAATATATTGAAGTACCAGTATTGTACCGAACACTATATTAGCAATAATTTGGGTGAAGATGATGCCGATGGGCCAGCAGTTAGAAGACTCTTTTGTTGTTACTGTAAAATAAGTGATATAAATATTCGTGCTGAAAACAGTACAAACTCATTACAACGGGTTAAAAGATTTTTAAGTTTTGATTGTTTAAATTGCGGTAAAAAGCCATAAGAATACCAGCAAGTATACACTGTCGTCAGTCATGTCGTACACATTCACCCTAACAGGACGATCCAGCGTCTTAAGCTCCGACTTCTATCCATCTATTGAATTGAATCAGTCAAACCAATATGGGTTGGCGCTTGTGGGATTCTATACTTATAATTTTATTTTTAACGTTACTGAAACTAACAATTGTTTTGCTTACAAGATAAATGATAAAGCAATTTATAATGTAACAAGAATCCCTCCAGGAGCATACGAAATTGGCGACATTGAAAAGGCGATGATTGCTTCTTTAAAAAAAACTTTAAACAATGTGGACGAAATTATGTTTTCACTGACTGCTAATAATAGTACAATGAAGTGTGAAATAAAATCCAAATTAATTATTGACTTTACTAGCGAAAATAGCATTGGGGAAATGTTGGGATTTGGAAGTGTCGTACTGAAAAGTGGCCAGAAGCATGAATCCAAATTTCTAGTTAATATTATGAACGTGCGCATTGTGAGAATCGATTGTAATATTACATCTGGAGCATACCTAAACTCACAAGAATGTCATATATTATTTGAATTTGATATAGATGTTGAACCAGGATATAAATTATCGAAAGAACCACAAAATATTATTTATATGCCGATACAGCCTAGCGGTCGTCAGTTCATAGACAACATCACTCTACGCATCTTGGACGACAACGGTGACTTGATTGACTTTAGAGGAGAGAAAATCATCATCAAACTTGAATTGAAGAAAATAGCCTAATAATGGGTTTTCGTTTTAATCGTCACTTAAATATGCTTTCTTCGATGCATCAATCTGTAAAAGAACATAAACATAATCCAGTTACCCAAAGACACGTCATTCGTTCTCCGCACCTCTGATCGGAAACACAACATCGCCAACAACATCTCTCTACAAGGGATTTAGAGTTTTTAAAATCCATTGGGCTAAAAATTAGAAAGCATAAACCATGATGACTACCAGTGATAAAATCGAGGTTTTTACTGAACCTATTCTGGACAACTCTATCATAAGTTTGCAAGAACACACCTATAAATCGTATGGCTCTCCAACCTTTAAAAATTCAGATGAAATCCGTATCTCCGTTCAATTTCAAGACATAATTTTAGACATATGTGACAGTTACATTTACATTGAAGGAAGTTTTACACCTAAAGATATTACTAAAAAGTGTCAACTCTCCAATATTGCTCTCGCGTTTCTATTTGATGAAATCAGATACGAGATGGGTGGTGAACATGTGGCAGTTGTCCGAAAAGCAGATATTACTACAGCTTTAAAAACAATGATTTCATTTGGCTCTTCAAAGGCTCTCTTAACATGTGGTTGGGGTCTAAACGAAGAAAAGCAAGATATCCTAGATCCCACAAGTCACACGTTTTCAGGAAAATAACCACTAAAATATTTAATGGGATTTGTCGAAGATCATAACCAGGGTATTTTCAATGTTAAACAGGAGCTGATTTTAATCATTGCCCGTACATTTAGAAATTCGTATATTGGTGAAACAGATGCAGACATAAATATAAATAAGATCGAATGGAAAATACGGCATATTATTCCTGATGATCGCCAAAAGTTAAAAATTATGTCTCGTATTAATAAAAGTGGAAATAACGCAAATATTCAAATGACTTATCGGAATTGGGACATTTATGAACTACCTGCTCTGCGAGAAACTTCCTCAGATGTGTGGGCTGGAAAAACCCCGTTATGTCATTATCGGTTTCCAAAGTAACAGCAATTATGATAAGCGGGAAAAGGATGCCATCAAGTTTACTAATGCCAACATAAGTGACATTAGACTTTTTCTAAATTCTACGGTATTTCCATATGAAAAATGGAATTTGGAGTTTTCTAAAAAGCTGTATGCCGCGGCGTATTATAATTATGAAAATTTTCAAAGCAGTTATTACGGACGTGAAATAAACGACCCCATGATGGATTTGTCCGAATATTTGGAAAACCCAATTTTTGTAATTGATTGTAGTCATCAGCCAGAAGCAGTGAAGTCCTCTACGGTAGATGTGAAAATAGAGTTTGAAACACGTAACAATAAATTTCCAAAAGACACTAAAGTGTATGCATTAATAATTCACGACTCCTATTTTACATACAATGTTTTAAATGGTTCAGTTACAAACAGATCTGTCTATTAGTTTTAAGTTTTTGTTTTATGTATTACAATTTAGATGTATTAAGCAAAGTTTATGGGCCCACAATAAAATATAAAAATGAAGTTGTTTTTGGGTTTTTATTTTGTCCATGTAACTAGACACAGAATGTAGGTATGTGTATGCGAATAGGGTGAGCCATTCTTAAAAATGAGTAATAGAAGTTTAGATTTCAATGGTTGCTACACACAGATGAGTGCGAGGAGGGGCACCCATCCTTATTTTTAAGATGTAATACTTTACTTACACACATTTACGAAAGAAATTTGTATATATTAAAACCGGAGGTGATGATTTTATGTCAGTCTATATTCACAATGTCGAATGTAAACACTATTGATAAGTTTGGTCGCAAAAGAAAATTTAATGACACCAAGTCTATCCTTCGCGGTCCTTCAGGAATAAGGTTTAAGCTTACACCGGACGAAAATTATGATATTAATCGAAAAAGATTATATAATTTAGGAGAACCATTAGAAGGAGAAGACGGGGTTACACGAAATTATGTTGATCTGCACCTTGCTCAATGTGTTCAAGAGACGCACAAAGCTGTGAAAGAGTCTTCATTTATTATTATTGATACTGCAAAAAATATCTTGAAGGACACATCCATTATAGAATAAATGAAATTATACAACAAATGAAACCATACATAGATAGTGAGCTGAGTAAAGCGCATAGGGGTAACATTAGAAAGTTAGAGCAAGATGTCCTGAAACAACTTTAACTATACCATCGTTTAGTCACTATTTTTATTTAGATGATACTTTAATTACACGATCCCATAATTATAAACATATTATATTTCTTCGTGTCCCCAATAAAGACAGAATTATGTAGTATTCATGTTTTTTTTAATTTCCTCTAAGCTTCTAGTGAACTTCTATAAAAAGTGATGGTAAGCGTGTCATCACAAGGCGAAAACAACTTCGGAAATGGGTTAAGGGCAGTAAAAGAAACGTTTTCGTCTTGTACAAGTTTTTCATAAAATGTCGGGAAATGCCGTAAAAAAATTTATGAAAATGCTAAAAAAATTGAAAATCTGTATTTCTCATTTTTTTCAATTTTAAAAAATGCCAAAAAATAGTTTAAATGAATCCAAATCTTTTGTGATTTACACTTTTTCCGTAAAGTGTCGGAAAATGCCTTAAAAATTATGAACGTGTAGTAGTATACTGACACTGTCAACAGACATATTTATTTTTTGGAATTTTAAAAAAATAACTTCGGAAATGGGTTAAGGGCACTAAAAGAAACGTTTTAGTCTTATACAAGTTTTTCATAAAATGTCGGGAAATGCCTTAAAAAAATTTATGAAAATGCTAAAAAATTGAAAATCTGTTTCTCATTTTTTTCAAATTTAAAAAATGCCAAAAAATAGTTTAAATGAATCCAAATCTTTTGTGATTTACACTTTTTCCGTAAAGTGTCGGGAAATGCCTTAAAAAATTATGAACGTATAGTAGGTATACTGACACTGGAATTTTTAAAAAATATCTTCGAAAATGGGTTAAGGGCAGTAAAAGAAACGTTTTAGTCTTATACAAGTTTTTCATAAAATGTTGGAAAATGCCTTAAAAAATTTATGAAAATGCTAAAAAAATTAAAAATCTATATTTCTTATTATTGTTAAATTTAAAAAATGCCAAAAAATAGTTTAAATGAATCCAAATCGTTTGTGATTTACACTTTTTCCATAAAGTGTCGGGAAATGCCTTAAAAAAATTTATGTAAAAACTTTTCTGGAATAAGCGTTTATTTAGACAAAATTACACACATTTCTTTAACTTAAATCTAATGAGTATAGTCTAATTACAATTAAATTATATTACATACAGTATTACAAATACACATTTTATATACAATATTCATTTAATATCTCTAAGTCTTTTCTACTTTGGGCGGCTGCACTTTTTAAGTTTTTCAGTTCATCTTGGGCCTCTTGCAGCCATCTCTGCAGTTCGTTAACGTGGCGCTCACACTCATCAACTTTCGCATCGTGTTCCATTACGCGCTTTCTTAACTGCCCACGCGCACCATACAACCCCGACATCACACGATATTCCCCCGATATGCTTTTTATTCTATCAGGGAACTGCTCCTCCTCGAGGTCTGCTTGAATGTTCGGAGCCGCTGCTGTTACAGTGGTCGCTGCAACGTTCTTCCTAGTAGACTTTCTTTTTTTGGGGAAGCCACAACTGAAACGGGTTTGGCCCAACTTGTCGATGGTTGAGGCTCTTGACGCGTCTGCTTCCTTTTCTTATAAAAATCGTCCTTATTTGTTGGTGTTGTCAAGGGCCTTTTCAGCTTGGATGTTGCGGTGGATGCTGCAGGTTTCACCACTATGTCGCTTATGACGGCGATTTTAGGTGCTTCCTCCGTTACCTCCACCGCCTCTGCCGCCATCTGGTAGTCCACGACCTGCTCTAATAGTTGGTCCATCCCATCGTCCGGAAAGTCCACTTCTTGCTGTTGCTGCACTCCATTCGTCTGCCAATATTACTGGAAAGCAGCCGGCGTTAGGAATTCCAACACATCTTGTTCACCGATAAATTCCTGGGTTGCGTTTCCAATCAGTTGGCTTAGTTGGTTGGCCATTCTTCTAATTTCTTCACTTTTACTGTTAACTTTTAAGCGCGTAAGGTAAAGATGTGTATTTTACACTGAAGAACTTCTCGCAAGCAACCCGCTTTTATGCTTGTCTATTTCCCCCACTACACATTCTGCTGCCACCGATTCTTACTGTTCTTCACACTTAAACTCGTTCAAGGTCGTGATTTCGTAGGGCTAGCGGACGACTTCGTAAGATTAAAACGTGTCCCTGACTTTCAAGGTTGTACTATATTGAAACAATGTGTTTTATAATTTTATATATTACATGATAGTAAATATTCGTTTATAAGCACACCTTTATACTTCTTGACAAAATATTTTTTAATTTATATTTTAAACAACATTTATGAAATCTGTATATATCGAGTAATTTTAATGTGATATAGACTTTCCAGTTCAGTTACATATGATTACAAAAACGATTGAATAACCTGTAGTAAATTTGTTAAATTCTGCTGCGGATCTGAGGTATAAAAGTCTATGTCTGTATGCCCCGTATGTAGACGAGGGAATGACATAACGTTTATCATCGTGGTGTGTTATAGCAACTTTATTTATTATTTCTGTATAAACGTCATGCAAGTCGCTTCGAAAAGTTTTCATTTTTCTAAATATTAAACCACCGTGCTCTACTATTTTTCAATAATCATCTAGATGAAGCTCCTTCTCGATAACTGATTTTTTTATACCTTTTGCTTTTTTCAATTCGCTATTTAAAGACTTTACATAATAAGCTTTGGCCCCGGTACCATAAAACCCTTTTATCGGATCGCATGGAAATTCATCTTTCATCCTACCCAATACCGATTTGCTTTTAGTTATATTAAATCCATTTTGTTCGGAGTAATTGGATGTATCAAATTTATCTGGATTTTCGGCTATTATGCGATAAAAATCATCTGTAAAAACTTTTAATATAAGCGAATCGGTGTCGGTGTAAAGTAAAGAAGCATTAGTACCAAACTTTTCCTTAATGAAATTATAAAAAAATCATAAATCACAGTCTTTGAAATGTCTAATATGGAAAACCCAATATATATTGGTTCGTTGTAAGTCATTTTTAATTTGTCCATATGAATGGCAATAAAATCTTTGGTAAAAATAGATCTACTATTAAAATTGGGGCGTGCAATTAATGCTCTTGCCCCAACTTTCTCTCTAGCATTTTCCCAATGCGTTATTAATTTGATATCTTTACGATTTTCCACATTTTCCATTGTTTTTCCAAAAATTGCGTTTATGATTAATTTGAAGAGATCTTTACCAAATTTCGTAGTTGATAAATTTCGTAATTCAGTATTGAAATCAATGTATTTTTTTAGCCACTTCGACTGGTCGAATTTTAAAATTCTATGCGTCCGCATTACCATTAGACCATGGTTAATGGCTTGTTTTAATGTTCTGTAGTGAACAATATATTTTTTTTTATCATTTAAGTTCGGAATTAATTTCGATAATTTTGCTTTTCCGTAGGTGGTTTAATATTTTCCACAATAAAAGGAAGATCGGAATGTGCATCGTGTAATTCTGTTGGGTAATGCACGTCCACTTCCAGAACGTATCCTTGCGGACTCTCATCATCAATATCCCTAATTTTTAAATCGAAAATTTCGCGCTCTGACAGCCACCTAAAACCGCCAAATGGCAATGCTTGGGACATACTATGACCATACAGATTCGTCGCATCAAGATAAGCTATAAATGAAGACGGGTTTGTAGGGTCATAGTCTGGTAAATAGGAATTATTGGCAATATGCTTTCTTTCGGTACACTGACTTATGCCACCTCGAATACCTTTTTTAAAAAAATGAATTACATCGATATCTGTTAAAAGTTCTAATTCTACCCTAGTCATACGTAACATACAGTCAAATGACAAACTTGGAAGAGTGTATTACTGCGCAGTATCCAGTTTGTAAACGTTTAAACACGTGTCGCGAAACTGCTCAAAAACATCGCTTAATAATAAAACGTCCGACTTGAAATACAAGTCAGAATACTCCCCCAAATTCTTACACCCAAACAGGTGCCAAACTTCTTTAGCTCTCTCATAACACTCATCACTAATGTGGTCTTCACGTAAGTGATCATAAAATTGATTTTTTGTTGGTAAATTTGGGTTATTCATCTTATCGATGGAATCAACAAAACTGTATGGAAAAACACCTTTTCTACGCATTAAATTAAATTTATCATCATCGACAAAGTGTTTTCGTGTCTCTTTGAATTCGTTAATACTTAAGCCATTACCCAAATTTTCTAATGAGGTTGATAAAAATTTAAAACTACCAATAAATCGCAACTTTAAATTTTTTTTCTTTATTTGCCCCGTTTTTTTATCAGTGTAGTCGTGCATGTAAATGCTCTTTGTAAATGATATATATTTCTCTTTACTTTGAGCTATTACATCAATTTTATCCCCATATCTGCATAATTCTTTAATGAACATGTGGCTATCGTAGCCGCTTAAATTATGGAATATGATTGGGACAAAATTGGGTAATTTATAATTTAAATTACAAATAGAATGTGCGGCGCCATGTCTTTTCCTTCCCGTTATGTGGCAGTGGTCTTTTACTTTAATATCTGTCTCGTCGAAGGGACCTTCACAAATTCCACAAACTTTGGCATTTTGAAATTCCCTTTGTTCATCAGGTGTTAGAGGATGCATTGGTGTAATATCTCTCAAATATGTGTTATAAAAAAACCTTAAATCGGTTTCAATGCGATCCACAAAAGCCGCATCATTTCCCCGATATAGCTCAAACTTGGAAATAGTCATCGAAAGAGCACTTAATTAAATAGGAAAAAGAGTATGGCTCATGTTTTAAGCCCTTGACGGTGTAAGAATTTTGTGGGTTTGGTTCGACTGTTTTAATGGGTTTTAAAACAGATTCAAAATCTGCATAAACAACAAATGGAACCCGCATCTGCTTTTCAATGCTATCGAATTTTAAAATATTTTCCGGTACACTTTTTCCAAATTTATCTACTTTGAAGTCAGTCGAGGGCGTTAATGTAAAGATGTGTTTATAGTCATGTTTTTGATGTAATATTAAAGCTGATGGTGATCTAAAATAGGTTAAGCAACCATCACAAAAGTATAATTTATCGTGATGTTTTGAAATCTGATTAGAAACTAGACCAGACATATTCTTTATCCAACAATAATGATTTTTTGAACAGCTTGCATCACAAACATGTTCATTATCATCTTCTTTAATATTACAATCTTTCGTTAAAAGCAGCAAATTTACATGTGTTAACAACTTTTTCGGTGCATATCTCAAAGGGCCAACAACATCGTATTTTAATTTACTGTCTTCGAAGCTAGTCTCCAAACCGTATACATTAACCGAAATATTTTTCAAATTTTGTAATATCACACAATTTTACTGGAAAATCTATACCTGTTAAGTCTAATACTCTTGAAAAATGTGGGAAGATGTATGCTGTGAAGACATGTTGACTACTGGAAATAATGCTGATGTTATAGCCCAGGCAAAACATCCTGGTTTATCACGTTGACGACCGCTCGTTTAGCTTCGATGAATTTCGGCAACTTAATGTATGATGATCCACCTAGAGGCGAGTACTTGTTGATGTTTACCTCCAGATACAGAATTTTTTCCAAAGACCATCCTGAAAAAGATCAATAAGTTTGTTTAGTATTTTAAAAAATAAAGTCAAATTTGGTTATACTAATTTTTACTTTTACATACCTGAATCTTTTTCCTGGAATTCGGTTGCTTGAACTTTCATGGCCTCCACAAAAGATTCGTAAATATCGCTCAAATTATTTCCCTGAGTCACTATTTCATTGGCGGTATTAAAACACTTTTCACTAAATGTATCCTGCACTGCCAGAAAATATCGTCCAAACACAACCATGTTTATTTTTAATGATTTTTGTGCTCTCAATATTTCACTGATCAAATTAACCACCAGTGCCTTAATTTCATTAAAAATATTGTATAGTCCACATGGGTGTTATCGCTGCTTACACGGTATGATATAATTCTGTTTTTAAACGCACTGTGAATAAGTTCAACACCGTGAGATACTGGCACACAAGATTTACTTCTGTGTTCAAGTGTTCTCTGATGAGCTAGCATCTGACTTAGTGGCACAGTTACATTACATGTCACACAAGTATGTGTAGCAGATGCTGATGCAGCACCATCAATTTTACACCACTTTCCACCAACCAGATTATCAAATCTTGCAACACAAGATTCTTTTTTATGCCGTATCAAATTGTAACTGCGGGTGAATGAACTTCCACACTTATCACATACAAAAAACATTTTTTAATATTGCTTAACACGTAGCCACTAAGTTTAGTCGCAAACTACGGAACAAAACCAACTCTCCTGCTTTATATATAAAGGACTGGCAAGTCGAAGCCACACACATACACCCAACACATGCAAGGCCAAGTAAGAATAATCAAAGACAAGGCCAAGATTAACCTTCAGGGTCGACACTTCTCGACCAAGGTCATGCAAATGTTCGATGTCATCGAATTACATGGTCACGGACAAGGTTAAAAAAAGAAATCAAGGTCAACTTTCCAAGGTCAATTAAAATTTTAATGTCATAAAAACCGCATTTCAAGAATGATCAAGACCAAAATTTAAGGTTAACCTTACAAGGTTTCAAAGTCATATAAACACCATTCAAAACCACTACATCACCAGATAAATGTCAAGGTCAAAAATATTACCCAAGGTCAACATAACTCTATACTTTCAAAGTCATGCTCAAGGTAATACCATACCAATGTCAAGGGCAAAACTCACTCCAGGTCACCTTGAACGCTCAATGTCAACCACTAATACAACAAGCTTTTCAAGGTAATCACAAGGTCAAGGTCAATGAGTGGGGGGGAATTAGTCTTCTCATTTGCACACTACTGAACTTAATTAAAACACACTCCCATGAACTTTTTAAAAAAGTATGGGATGAAACGGAAGGCTGCAAACTTGCCAAGGAGCCCTGATAGCGGAACAGCTAAAAAGTACTTGACGATGACAAGGCAAAACCTGCGTCTTACAATGGGAATTCTGACAGGACACTGTCAACTACGCAAGCACCTTCACAGAATAGGTCAAGCTGACACACCCCTATGCAGAGGATGTGAACAAGAAGACGAGACCGTCGAGCATATCCTTTGTGACTGCCCGACTTTTACTCTCTTAAGGAAAACCGTGTTCGGCGAGTATTGGACCACCTTAAACAACATCAGAGAGGCACCTTCCGGTGACGTCGTCAACTACTTTAAATCAGTAGGCTGGTTGACGCGCTCCTATTTCGGGAGGATGCACAATGGGTCTAATGAGGCCTAAGTGCCGTAGAGCTTCGGCTCACCCTCCCACCGCTTCAGATCAGATCAGAGATGGGTCTTGTCTATCTGTTTCTTCGCAGTTTCGAAACGACGAAAGACGCATTTTCTTTGTTCTTCCTACATTTATAGGCTCTGTTAAAAAAAACTTATATTTTTATAACAAAAAACAATGACAAAGTTCTGGCCATTGCTAACCTTGTTTCAAGCGGGTAACCAAGAAATGTCATGTCAGAATAGTAAGGTTCATTCATCTAAAGATATTGTCAGCGGAATGGCGAATTGGCGAAATAACTGAATAGCGAACACCCAAAACTAGCTACTGATAATGAAGCCAGAGATCGTGATATGCCATGGTACAATTCTTTAGAAAGTAGAAACTTATTTAATTTGTTATAGACAGAATAAGAAAGTTATAAAGGACATAAATGACTAGGTTTACGGAAATAATAACCGTAATAGCATTTTTCCTTATGGGGAAATATGCGTAAAATAAAAATGCTACAATATTCCAAGACTATGCAGATAGAGTTTTCTCACCATACATCTCTGCTCACTTGGATAAAAGCAGCCGCGTCGACGTTGTTTGGGATGCATACCTAACTGACAGCCTAAAAGCTGCAGTGAGAGAGAAGAGAGGAAAGGACACGAGGAAAAGAGTGGCTCCTACTAATGTAATGCCAAAAAATTGGAAGGACTTCCTTCGAGTCAATGAGAATAAAACCGAATTGTTTGCTTGTCACGCCAACTGCCCAGTTAACACAAAACCGTCCCTGAGATGTCCCAGCGACGTAAGTCTGGGATATATCCTGCATCCCAGGGACGTCCCGGAATATCCCATAAAATCCCAAGGACGTCCCTGAGACGTACGTTTGGAACAGGTCGGGTTGTATCTGGGATCATCCCATAAAGGTTACACAGGACATATGTATATGGGATCATCTTTGGACCTTACTAGGACGTTATAGCGATTATATTTGGGACGTTTACGGGACATCCGTAGTACTATTCAAGGACATATGTAGAATCACCCCAGGACCATATTAGGATGTTATAGCGACTACATTTAGGACTTTCATGGGACATCCTTAATACCATTAAAGGACATAAATTTAACACAAAGCTGTTCCTGGGACGTCCCAGCGATGTTAATCTGGGATATTTCCGTCATCCCAGGGACCTCAAGTAATCTCCCATAGAATCCACAGGACGTCTCTGTGACGTACTTTTGGAACAGTTCGGGCTGTATCGCTGTATCTGGGATCATCCCATAAAGGTTACACACGACGTATATAGGGTCATTGTTGGACATTCCCTACGCCTTAAAGGGTCTGGATACATTTTATAGCATTGTCAATTTACTGCACTTGGGCCGCTTTTAGAGTTTTTGATATTTCCTATTTATAGGGCATGTCTCCTCAGAGAGGAAATTTTGGGATTTCCCATATCAATCAAATCAAATTTGTTATAATTTGTTCCAACACGGTTAGATAACAGAATACTTATTCGGAGTGCAAGAAACTACCAGGAAAAAGTATGCTTTTTTGTTTGATTACGTCTTGATGGCATATTACGCAAAAAGTAAATCTTTAACATTATTTTGTTGAAAGCAGCATGACACAGGCAGCGCCATCTCCCAGCAGTTCCAAACAGTCCTAGTACTGACACAAAAAAACGCATTTTGGGTAATATAAAGTCATTATAATATAGAGTCATCAATACAATAAAGATTCCAACAGTATTTTGTTTTTACACTTTATAAAATTTTTTACCAATTTGATTTTTTTTAAATCCCATTGCGGACGTTCTTGGGACAGCAACATGAGATGTCCGTAGGCCGTCACACTTTGGGACCAATTTGGGATCTTTCTAACGACCAGGGCACGTCCCAGGGATGTTTTAGCTGGGATCATCAGAACTGGGATCTTGCGGATCAAAATGGGACGTCCTGGGGATCATTGTTGCTAACTGGGTGGTTCATCTTCCGACATCAGATAAGGAACTTTATGCAACAGATGGCAGTGAAGTTCTTTGCTGTGCTGCTGGGTCAGACTTGAGTCATTTAGGTCCATGTTCACAAGAGGAGGCCGACACTCGTATATTTTTGCATTTAGCAGATTCTGTACAAAAAGGGCGTACGAAGATGATCATACGTACCGAGACACTGATATATTAGTACTGGCTGTGACTTTTTTCAGCAAATTAGCTCTTAATGAGTTATGCATTTGGTGTTGGGTCAAACTTTCGATATATAGTTATTCACGAAACGGTTGCTACAATGAATCCGACACAGTCCGTTAATATATCAATATTTCACACTTTAACTGGGTGTGATACTGTATCCAACTTTGCGGGCAGAGGAAAGAAGACTGCTTGGGATACTTGGAAGTCGTTCCCAGAAGTGAATAGTGCTTTCGAAGAACTTATGTCAATGTCAAGTGAGTTCAGCCAGGAACCAATACTACTGCTGGAGCGGTTTGTTGTGCTGATGTACGACCGAACCAGTGAAAACATGAACGTTAATGATGCCAGGAAGCACCTTTTCACCCAGAAGTCCCGAGCAGTAGAAAACATTCCTCCTACCGAGGCAGCACTTAACCACATCACGCGCGCTAGTAGGGATAGATGATTCCTTCTGCATCACCCAGTCCCCCGGGGGAGTTGATGCAGTATTCCGTGACGTCATATCTCGGCCACCTTTGCGCATGCGTAAATTACAAGTACGTCATCGAAGTCTACGTCGGTGGAGCTTACGTCAGCAATAGAAAAGTCACCTGTCAAATGTCAAATGTCAAATGTCACCTGTCACTTGTCAAATGTCAAAATTAAAAACTGACGCGGGCCACGTGTTGCGGATGACGTCATAAGACATGCGTAAAAGTATGTCAGCTGTCGCCTGTCATTTAAGATCTGTCAACTGTCACCTGTCACTTGTCAAACGTCAAAATAAAAATTTAACATATGTCACGTATTCGGGGCGGCGAGGGAAGGCGTTTAAAAAAGAATGGCGTCGATCGGCCCTTTGGTTCCGGAGATATAGTTTTTTGCGATTAGCGACCTAACGGCTGAAGGTGGAGAGACGAAAGTCGCATGGGGGATAGTGGCGGAGCAGAGTTTTCGATTTATCCAATAATTTTTCAAAAATCTCAACTGATAGTAAAAAATTAGATTTCTAAATTTTTACATCATCCTGTATAGTAAATTTTCGATTAAATAGATAAAGTATGAATCTAATTGCATGTAATAGCAGAAAAATATGCATTAGTACATGCAAGCTTACGAGGATGTGATCAGCAAAAAATTAGATGTCAAAATTTCCACATCACTCTGTATAAGAAATTGTGAATTTAAGTCTATTTTTATCAACTCAAGCGAACTAAATACATTAGCACACACGAGACAAGGTTAGCGTAAGTGTGAAGTTAAGCATGTTGACTAAGCAATTAGTATATTTGTATTACATGTACGTGTTATCCTGAGTAAAGTGGTGTGAAAATAAGTCATATTGACTAAGCAATTAACATATTGGTAGTACATGTACAATAATCATGCAAGTTAAGGCAAAGCGGGAATAGGTACGAACAGTTAGCATCAAAAAGTATTAGAGTGAAGGCGATTGGGAAAAAAGTGGGCATCAAAGTGTTGGGCATTTAGACAATCAGAGTTTTTCGTTGTGAAGCGAGTGCACTGTGAAATAGGGGTAAGTACCGATAAGATTTACTGGGTAGCGTATTAGTATTAACGTGTAGAATATTAGGAGTACTTGCGTGGAGTTTTTTTATTTTATTTTTGTCATAAAACGTACCGTTTTTAAGATTAGAAAGGACCGCTGAAATCGATAAGGGTGTGACAGATGGTTTTTTTTATTCTATTTTTGCCATAAAACGTACCGTTTTTAAGATTAGAAAGGACCGCTGAAATCGATAAGGGTGTGACAGAGGGTTTTTTTATTTTATTTTTGCCATAAAACGTACCGTTTTGAAGATATTTGCATTTTTTAGTTTTTATTTGTGGACTTGTAAAATGTTTGCTATATATTTCTAATAGGGGTGGAAAAGTTAAAGCTATCGGGCTAAAACTTTGGTATGTGATAGAGGGTTGCTGAAATCGATAAGGGTGTGACAGGGTGATATTTTTATTTTATTTTTGCCATAAAACGTACCGTTTTTAAGATATTTGCATTTTTCGTTTTTTATTTGTGGACTTGAAAAATTTTTTGCTATATATTTTTATTGGAGGGTGGAAAAAATTTGAAGCTAGCAGGTTGAAACGTTTGTATGTTATAGAGGGCTGCGTAACTCGATAAGGGTTAGGTAGTTAAGGTAGTTATTTTTCAAAATTTGTCCAAAAACATTTTTACAAAAATTGTTTTCCAAAAAAAAAAATTTTTAATTTTTCTGCCAAACTCTGTTTTAAATTTTTTTTGTTTCGAATTGGTTTGTCCAAAAATTCTTTTCAAATCTTAATGTGTTACAGAAAATGTTCGTATGTGACTTCTGCAACACCTCATTCACCAGGAAGGATCACCTCAAGCGTCATGGAGATTGTCGCATGGCGGTCAAGATCTGCGACTTCTGCAGCGGGATGTTCAAGTCGGAGGGAGCTCTTCTTCGTCACCAGAAGGAGAAACACCCGGCTCCCAAAAGACCAGCGAATACCACGCAGACAGCCATGACGAAAAGAGCAAGACTCGTTTCGACAGATGGTGAGTATTTAAAATTTAAATTTCTAGTGGTCGAAATAAGAAATGTGTCTTGATATAACTCGAGTACTAATTATTTATTCCGATTTTCAGAACCATCTACGTCATCCATACAACATTGCGCAACATGTCAAATAGATGTCCCTACGAACCGATGGGGTGGTCATCTAAGGACCCTAGGACATCGGGAGAAATGCTGCGTGATGCAGGAGGAGGAAGGTGTAGAGTTGGTGAAAACATCATTCCGAAGCCGAATTGCTACGTACCGACTTCCTTCAAGCCAGGATCCCACCAGCGTAAAGGAGTATATGCAACATCTACAACAAAAATTCATCAAGTTGGTGGGAGACATCCGCGAGAAGTACGACCAGCTTAAGGTCGGACTGGAGCTTTTCGGCCGCTTCCTCCAGCAGTCGAGCGAGTCGTCGGAGGTGAAGTCCTTCAATAGCAAATACCAGATGGTTAATGGGGTTACGGACTTGGAGGAGCTGTTCGAGCAGTTCATCACCATCCTGGATCGAAAGTATTCCGAATTTCGGGAAAAGGATAGTGGTGAGTGGAAAACTATTACAAAACAAATTCAAACTGTTTAAGATTTCTCGCTAATTGATATTTCTATTGTTACAGGGTGGTCGCTCCAAGAACTTCTCCACTTAGAATTAGGTATCAACAAGATTCAGCCACTAAAGTCATCTTCCTACATCCCGCTGCCAAAGGAGATTGAAGCAAAGAAAGCTGTTCTAAACATCCGAAACACCGATCAAAAATGTTTCCTGTGGTCAGTCCTAGCCGCCTTACATCCTTTGGAGCGAGCTCAAAATGCAAATAGAGTCGCTAACTATTTACCTTTTGAGAACGAGTTGGACTTTACAGGTATGGAATTTCCAATTAAACTTACCGACATCACTAAGTTTGAACGACTCAATAATATTTCTATCAACGTATACGGACTGGAGAAACTGTTCGAAGATGGTAAAAATAGTATTGAAGTCGTGGGTCCCTTATACTTTACAAATTCTCGTAACAGAGAGCGACATGTAAATTTGTTAGTAATCAGTGATGATCATGGCAATAGTCATTACTGCTTAATAAGAAGTTTATCTCGCCTGATCTCAAGACAATTATCCTCACGCCATGCTACCAAGTATTTATGTGATGGTTGTTTATCGTATTTTTATTCAGAACAAAAATTAAAGACTCATCAGGAGCACGATTGTGGGCACGTTTTAGCCAAAGTCCCAACGACAGATTTGAAAAAAAAATAAATATGGCGAAGAGATTCCCGAGAATATTTTGAAATTTACAAACTTTGAAAAGAAATTAAAGGTGCCTTTTGTTGTTTATGCCGATTTCGAAACTATCCTTGAACCTATCGATACAGAGGAAAATGTACCGGATCCCGATACGTCATACACTGTGAGAACACACAAGCATGTCCCGTACTCGTTCGGTTACTACATCAAATGTGACTTTGATGATGCTCATTCGATTTACCAAAGTTATAGGGGTCCGGATGCTAACAAAGAATTCGTAAAACGTTTAGAGGCTGATTGTAAATCCATCTATAAGCGCTTTATGAAGGAAGTAGTACCCATGATTCCTATTTCTGCGGAACAGGAGATTGAGCATCAAAATGCTACGGTGTGTCATATATGCGAAAAGCCATTTGATGTAGCATTAAACGATCGCGTGCATGACCACGATCACACCAATGGCCAATATCGGGCGGCCTCGCACTCTGTATGTAACCTAAATTACAAAATCCCTCAATTTATACCCATCTTTTTCCATAATATGTCCAACTTTGATTCCCACCTGTTTGTCAAGGAATTGGCTGCCAACGAAGAAAAGCTGGATGTTATCCCTCAAAACAAGGAAAAGTATATCTCCTTTACTAAGCATGTTTTGGTGGATAACATCGAAAACAGGGATGGTAAACAACGGCAGGTATTTTTAAAGTTACGCTTTCTCGACAGTTTTCGTTTCATGGCCAGCGGTCTAGATAAACTTAGCCAAAATTTAAAACCCGAACAATGTCGAGACGTTAGAAAATATTTCGCGGAAGAAAATAAGTTTCAGCTTATTCGACAGAAGGGTGTCTTCCCATATAATTACGTGGATAGTTTCGCGAAATTGAACGATACCAAGCTTCCATCACAGAAAGACTTTTATAACCAACTGAAAAAAGAAGATATCAGTAACGAGGATTACAAGCGTGCTGGGGCTGTGTGGAAGTTATTTGAATGTAAAACTTTAGGCGAATATTCAGATATTTATTTAAAATCCGACGTTTTATTATTAACAGATGTGTTTGAAAGTTTTAGAGACGTGTGCCTAGATACTTACCACGTCGACCCTGCGCAGTATTTTAGCGCACCAGGACTTTCGCTAGATTCGGCCCTTAAGGCAACGGACGTAAAGCTGGAGTTACTGACAGATCTAGACATGGTACACTTCTTTAAACACGGTATTCGCGGCGGGGTCAGTCAGTGTAGCGTTAGAAAAGCTTTTGCGAACAATAAATTTCTACCTCATTATGACGCTTCCAAACCTACTTCTTACATCATGTATTTGGACGCCACCAACCTGTATGGTGCAGCCATGTCACAATATTTACCAACGGGGAAGTTTAAGTGGTTGGATGAGACCGAAATTCAAAGTTTAGATTACATGAATGTCGCGAATGATTCTAAAACTGGCTACGTATTAGAGGTAGATTTAGAATATCCCGAACTGCTGCATTATTTACACAACGAACTTCCCTTTTGTCCACAATCCATAGCTCCACCGGAATCAAAATTTCAACACATTACAAAATTAATTCCAAATTTGAAAAAGAAAGAGAAATATATAATTCATTACCAAAATTTGCGTCAGGCTTTAGATTATGGGCTTAAGCTCATTAAAATTCATCGCGTTATATCTTTTGATCAATCACCATGGCTTAAGAAATACATTGACCTAAACACAGCTATGCGCAATAAGGCGAAAAATAAGTCCGAGAAAGATGTCTTTAAACTTATGAACAACGCTGTGTTCGGTAAAACGATGGAAAATGTGGAGAAACGGGTAGATGTTAAACTGGTTTCTCATTGGGAAAATATTGGTAGAAGGTTGGGAGCCGAAGCGTTAATCTCGAAACCTCATTTTAAAGACCGCACTATTTTCAGCGAGAACCTAGTAGCTATACAGATGAAAAAACAAAAAGTCACATATAATAAACCTATTTACGCGGGTTTTAGCATCTTGGAAATATCCAAGACTATTATGTATGACTTTTTGTACGGGTATATTAAGCCAAAATACGGTAACAACGCGGTATTACTCTACACTGACACCGATTCCCTTGTTTTAAAAATTACCACCGAAAATTTCTACCATGACATGCGAGAAAATTTAGATAGATTCGATACGTCCAATTACTCACAAGATAACCCACATGATGTTCCTGTAAACCAGTCAATTTTGGGTAAAATGAAAGATGAGTATGCAGGAAAAATCGTTTGGGATTTCTACGGTACCGGGGCGAAAGCGTATTGTGTAAATGTGGAGGGAAAGTTAACGAAAAAAGCTAAGGGAGTTCCTGACTACGTCACCCAGAAAGAACTGACTCTTGACGATTATAGAGAGGCGGTTGTCGTAGAAGGAACTCACATTCATCGTCAAATGAACACTTTCCGTTCACATTTACACGATATGTATGTCGAACTTAAAAATTAGGTAGCGCTATCACACGCGGACGATAAGCGTTACCTTATTCCCGGCGACTTAGAGAACACGCTTGCTTGGGGTCATCGAGATATTGAAAAGTATAAGGAATCATCGGAAATTCCATGAGCTAAGACTGATCACCGACAGCGAACTTTACATCAATCACCTTTGATAGCTAAATGTGTGACTTTAGAGACTGTGATATTAGGCTAGTAATTTATTTTAGTTATTTAATTATTGTATTTATTTTACCCTAATCTACCCTATTTACTGTATTTACCTATTTACTTTATATGTATATTTGACCCAAGTTTACCCTATTTTTTATCTTGTTTGTTTATTGTACTCTATTTCCTATTTACAGACCACTGGTCGGTCACTTCAATCACCTTTGATAGCTAAATGTGTGACTTTAGAGGCTGTGATATTAGGCTAGTAATTTATGTTAGTTATTTACTTATTGTATTTATTTTACCCTAATCTATCCTATTTAATGTATTTACCTATTTACTGTATATGTATATTTTACCCAAGTTTATTTTTTATATTGTTTGGTTATTGTACTCTATTTATGATTTACGGACCACTGTGCGGTCACTTTTTTAATTTTTTACACAGTAATAAATGCTGGTTTTTTGTGTGTGTGTTTATATTGGCGTTTTATTTCCGTAGTTAAGGCAAAGAAAAAACAAATTGACGTTAGACTGTTTATTTAGTAACAGTATAATATTCACTATTAAGCTTATACAATTCATAAACATGTTTTGCAAATAGGTATATTAGCTTCTCCGTCCATCGAAATAGATACTTGTCTGTTGTGGCATCTTCAAACTTGAGACTTCTCTTATCACCATTGCGATGAAACACTAGCGTATACTGTCCAATTATCATAAATATATGTACCCAATGGGTATTGAAACAATCAAAAGTGCTTAAAAACTCCTTAAATTCATCACTAGAGAAATAAATTTTGCCATAACCAACAGTATCCAAAATTACTTGTTTGCGTTCCTCTTCTGACGCAGTAAAAATGACAGTTATAAAGTCATCAATCTCGTAAACTCGGTTAGGCTTAGTCTTCAGAACTATCGCTGGAACATCAGGGCATCTAGAAGGAGATTCAAACACCTTATCCCAGCTGGAGGAGGTAGTCATTGGTAAGTTTAAATGGTAAGTTTCAAAAACAGTCTAACCACAGATTTATATTCTTGGTAAAACTTAATGTCTCTTTTCAGCTTGAGTAGTTTTTTCAAATGCTCGTCTAATTTAACTGATAAGTCGACTGTCTTTGTCATAGACTCGAGACTAAATACCTAAATTTCTCAAGGGGGGTCCAAGAATATAGGATAAAAGTAAACATGTAACACAGTTTAACTTCTGTATTTAGGTAAAAAATCATAAATATATTCATACAAAATTTTTGAATTCTTACCACTACTAGCACAATATTCTAAACCATGATAAGAACAAGTGGTTCTACTTAGAGATAATTTCAGTACAGCAACACTGCCCCCAGTAAATTCTAAATTAACAATATCGGGTTTCATCGTGGAAAAAGTTTCCAGTAAGAAGGTCTTCTTTACATGTCCCTTCACATAGATAATATCAACATCCCGTAGTTCGTTGTAGATAATGCTGTGAAGATCATTGTAATCGGTTTCACCAGAATTGTAGTATAAACCATGTCGGTGCCCATAGAGAAACATTGCTTGCTTCTGGCAATCATAGGACAGCTCATAAAACGGCTTAACGGCTTTAAAAAGATAGTTTGTTAGTTGCTTTCCATCGTAAATAGGCAATTCTTTAGCTTGAAATTCTGGAACGCTGAAGCGTTGAACGTTAACCACAACAAACTTCATCGTGCTGAGAGGGTTGAATAGTAAACAAGAATTAAATAGGACAACTGTATGGCGTTAAAAAATATATTATAAGGTAGAGACAAAGTTCTAGATAGACCCCCTGTTTCGGGAAAAACAGATAAAAGCAGCTAAAAACAGACCCCTGTTGCGGGAAAACAGCTAAAAACACCTAAGAACAGATCCCCTTGTTTCTGGAAAACAGCTAAAAACAGCTAGAAACAGACCCCTGTTTCGGGAAAACAGCTAAAAACAGACCCCCTGTTTATGGAAAACAGCTAAAAACAGACCCCCTGTTTCTGGAAAACAGCTAAAAACAGACCCCCTGTTTCGGAAAACAGCTAAAAACAGACCCACTGTTTCCGGAAAACAGCTAAAAACTGCTAAAAACAGACCCCCTGTTTCTGGAAAACAGCTAAAAAACAGCTAAAAACAGCTAAGAACAGACCCCCCTGTTTCGGGAAACAGCTATGAAACAGCTAAAACAGACCCCCTGTTTCGGGAAAACAGCGAAAAACCGACCACCTTGGTTTCTGGAAAACAACGGAAACATCTAACTGTCCAACCACTCAACCGCTTAACCGCCCCAACCGCTCAACCGCTCAACCACTCAACCGCTCAACCGCTCAACCGCTCATCCACTCAACCGCTCAGCCGCTCAGCCGCTCAACCGCTGAACCACTTAACCGCTTATCCGCTTAACCGCTCAACAGCGAAAAAAATATGTTATTTCGGAAAACAACTCCTAACAGCTGTGAAACAACGAAGAAAGAGGCCCTGTTTCTGGGAACAGTAATTGGTTCGTATTCGTAGTTTATTAAAAAACAAGAAAGTTAGTAAAATATTTTTTTGTTTTAGTTGTTATAAATATGCATCACGTACTCTAAAATAATCAGTCCCAGATACACCTTTCAACAAGATTTCATATGTCTTATGACGTCATCCTTAACACATGACCTATGTTAAATTTTTATTTTGACGTTTGCCAGATGATAGTTGAGACATGTCTCAACTAGCGATGGGTCGTTCGCGAACGAGTCGTTCGATTTAAACGACTCTTTTCAAAGAGTCGCGAATGAGCCGCTCCCATCACCTGAACGATACGTTCACCGCTCGTTAAAATATCTGGCTCGCTCTCGTCCGTTCGTAGAAATTCCACTCCACGCTTTCGCGAGTTTCAGACAACTCGGAGAGCGCGAGCCGCGAAGAGCGCTAGCCGGGAGCGGCTCAGTCGGAGTCGTATAATAGAACGAGAGTGGTGGAGCAACTAGCGGCCTGTATGGTAATACATTACACAGTTTGTACGTCTTTGGTATTACTATTATTTTACGATTAACGATTAATTACTTTGCCGGAAATCTGCTACAACGTTTTTTAAGCAGAGATGTATACTGCGGGTAGGTTAAAACTCAAGCCACAAACTAACGCATAAAACAACCAAACATCAAATCAAATGATTTATTAAAAGCTTGGTTCAGTAGTAGGTATTATTATATTAGTATATTATTGTGTCGGTCTCGGTACCCACCAAACTCAAACGCCCTGCAAAAAAAGCCATAAATCATTCCAATATTTTAATATTTATTTTATTTTTGTTTGAAGCCGCCGCGCCACAATTAAGCAGCGTGCCGTCGGCAGTCGAAAATGTGTAATTCATAGCATTTTTTGCTCTATTTTATGAACATGAACAAATGCAGGTGTCACGCTAAAGTAAAGAGCGCCGCAATTCGCATCTCGGAGATACGGGTAGCAGCCCTCGTTTAATCGAACGACTCCTTGCGAACGACTCCTTGCGAACGACTCTTCCAAGTGAGCTGAACGAGTGAGCGGGCTCTCTTGAAAGTGAACGAATGACCCATCGCTAGTCTCAACTATCATCTGGCAAACGTCAAAATAAAAATTTAACATAGGTCATGTGTTAAGGATGACGTCATAAGACATATGAAATCTTGTTTATCTGGGACTGATTATTTTAGAGTACGTGATGCATATGTATAACAACTAAAACAAAAAAAATATTTTACTAACTTTCTTGTTTTTTAATAAACTACGAATACGAACCAATTACTGTTCCCAGAAACAGGGCCTCTTTCTTCGTTGTTTCACAGCTGTTAGGAGTTGTTTTCCGAAATAACATATTTTTTTCGCTGTTGAGCGGTTAAGCGGATAAGCGGTTAAGTGGTTCAGCGGTTGAGCGGCTGAGCGGCTGAGCGGTTGAGTGGATGAGCGGTTGAGCGGTTGAGTGGTTGAGCGGTTGGGGCGGTTAAGCGGTTGAGTGGTTGGACAGTTAGATGTTTCCGTTGTTTTCCAGAAACCAAGGTGGTCGGTTTTTCGCTGTTTTCCCGAAACAGGGGGTCTGTTTTAGCTGTTTCATAGCTGTTTCCCGAAACAGGGGGTCTGTTCTTAGCTGTTTTAGCTGTTTTTTAGCTGTTTTCCAGAAACAGGGGGTCTGTTTTTAGCAGTTTTTAGCTGTTTTCCGGACACAGGGGGTCTGTTTTTAGCTGTTTTAGCTGTTTTCCGAAACAGGGGGTCTGTTTTTAGCTGTTTTTAGCTGTTTTCCAGAAACAGGGGGTCTGTTTTTAGCTGTTTTCCATAAACAGGGGGTCTGTTTTTAGCTGTTTTTAGCTGTTTTCCAGAAACAGGGGGTCTGTTTTTAGCTGTTTTCCATAAACAGGGGGTCTGTTTTTAGCTGTTTTTAGCTGTTTTCCCGAAACAGGGGTCTGTTTCTAGCTGTTTTTAGCTGTTTTCCAGAAACAGGGGGGTCTGTTCTTAGCTGTTTTTAGCTGTTTTCCCGCAACAGGGGTCTGTTTTTAGCTGCTTTTATCTGTTTTTCCCGAAACAGGGGGTCTATCTAGAACTTTGTCTCTACCTTATAATATATTTTTTAACGCCATACAGTTGTCCTATTTAATTCTTGTTTACTATTCAACCCTCTCAGCACGATGAAGTTTGTTGTGGTTAACGTTCAACGCTTCAGCGTTCCAGAATTTCAAGCTAAAGAATTGCCTATTTACGATGGAAAGCAACTAACAAACTATCTTTTTAAACCCGTTAAGCCGTTTTATGAGCTGTCCTATGATTGCCAGAAGCAAGCAATGTTTCTCTATGGGCACCGACATGGTTTATACTACAATTCTGGTGAAACCGATTACAATGATCTTCACCGCATTATCTACAACGAACTACGGGATGTTGATATTATCTATGTGAAGGGACATGTAAAGAAGACCTTCTTACTGGAAACTTTTTCCACGATGAAACCCGATATTGTTAATTTAGAATTTACTGGGGGCAGTGTTGCTGTACTGAAATTATCTCTAAGTAAAACCACTTGTTCTTATCAAGGTTTAGAATATTGTGCTAGTAGTGGTAAGAATTCAAAAATTTTGTATGAATATATTTATGATTTTTTACCTAAATACAGAAGTTAAACTGTATTACATGTTTACTTTTATCCTATATTCTTAGACCCCCCTTAAGAAATTTAGGTATTTAGTCTCGAGTCTATGACAAAGACAGTCGACTTGTCAGTTAAATTAGACGAGCATTTGAAAAAACTACTCAAGCTGAAAAGAGACATTAAGTTTTACCAAGAATATAAATCTGTGGTTAGACTGTTTTTGAAACTTACCATTTAAACTTACCAATGACTACCTCCTCCAGCTGGGATAAGGTGTTTGAATCTCCTTCTAGATGCCCTGATGTTCCAGCGATATTTCTGAAGACTAAGCCTAACCGAGTTTACGAGATTGATGACTTTATAACTGTCATTTTTACTGCGTCAGAAGAGGAACGCAAGTTACATTCTGTATAAATGCTTATTATAGCACTTTTCGCCACTCCTTTTCTATGATAAGCAATGTTATAAATAGGACTCGAATGCTTTGTCTCGTCACTTCTGTCGTGACTAGCTAAACTGTTAATTTCTTTCAATCCAAATAAATTCGTTATACTAGAGGGTTTCAAGTGTTTTTTCTAGAAATAAAATTATTTTTAAAAACGCCGTCCCCTCGGCCCGACGTATAACTGGCGCAGTCGTGGTAGGATTTCTGAGACGTTACAAGGGCATATTGCAACGGTTTCTTTCAAGAATTCACTCAGACAAAAATCTACAAAAATCCGGACAAGTGTTGGACCAGAAGCAAATAGTACCGATCTAAGGTAGCAACTGGACAATCAGCATCGGGACAAAGGAAGAAATTTCAGCAACAGCTTCACTTCAGGAGTCAACCCGGCTACAGACGGACAAACATCGCCGCCCCTGTAGACAACTGGAGAGGACAAAAATCGCCGAACCAGCTTAGATTAAGACAACTGGAGAGGACAAAAATCGCCGAACCAGCCTAGGATTAAGAAACAAGAAAGAAGCAAGAAAAAAAGAAAATGAATGAAGACATCAATTTTCATTGTTTTATTGTAAGTGAAATTTTCAATTTCCATTTTATTTTTGTACAGGCAATTAAAAAAAATATACCTATGGCATTATTTTATTTATCTAGTCAGAACAAAGCAATTGCCTTTACAAAAAGCACTTTATTTTTAGATTAAGAATATTTCATTTTATTTTTTGTGTTATTGTGTTTTACCGTACGAATTTTATTTTTATCCAGAGTAATTTCAAAAGTATATAAATTTCTATTTAAATCTTCAAAATTGATTCTTTAGACGACTTAATAAATTCTCTAAATTCGATTAATATAACTGACAACATGCCAGAAACTACTAATTATCACCTCTTGAAATATCAATCCGATAATATTCCTCATTTCGATGGAAATCCTAAATTACTCAATAGATTCATAAATGCTGTCGAAAATCTTTTAAAAGCTTTTCAAGATCGCACTAATATAAACGCAACTATAAATATTTGCTTATTCGATACTATTTTAAGTAAGTTAAACGGAAGAGCTGCAGAATTGATAGCTTCTCGATCTGAATTAAATTCTTGGCTATTAATAAAAGATGTGTTGATACACAGTTTTGCAGATCAAAGATCAATTGATTGCCTTATACAAGATTTATTGAACCTTTCAAAAATGAAAATCCATTACTTTTTGGAATGAGAGTACAAGATTCTAGAAGTCTGTTATTTTCAAAATTAAACTCAGGGCCTGATGATGCCGCTACAAAACTAATCAAAATACAACATTACGATCAATTTGCACTAAAAACATATTTAAATGGTTTACCGTATAATTTGAAACTTGTCACAAGACTTAAAAACCCAGATTCTTTAGAAAAAGCTATGGCACTTGTACGAGAAGAAGAAAATTTTATCTACTTTAAAAATACTCAAAACCCAAATATAAATAAACCTCTATTTTGAAATAAAAGCCAAAAACCTAGTACTTTACAGTTTAGACAAACTTTTACACCACCTCAGAACTATAGTCAGTATAGACCGAATTACAATCCAATTCCAAACTATATACCGCAAAATAATTTTCAAAAACCTTTTTTGAATTTTCCCCAACAAAATAACCCCCATAATTTCCAAAGACCTAATAATTACTTTTCTCAACAAAGACCTAATTTTAATCAACAAGCTTTTCAAACGCCTGCATTTAATAATCAAATGAGACCACAATTTTCTAATCAACGTTTTGGACAAACGTCCCAAAGAACTAACTTAAATAGGAAAATAGAGCCAATGGACACCAGTTCAGGAAACACTATTTTGAATAATTCATTACAAAATAAAAGAATTACTACACAAAAATTATATAACCAGGAAGTTATACAAAAACCCGAACAAACCCTACATGAAAGTAATTTTCCCCTTGAAAATTCCTATAACAATTGTGAAAATTCAGAACCGGATTTATATAATGAATACCCTACTGAATTTTATGAAACAGAAACATACCCTGACGAATCTTATGACTTTGACATACCACTGAGTTATTCTGCTAACTCATTAGATTTTTCTCAATACCAAAATAATGAACAAGAAAATGAAAATTTTACTCTGATGAGCCAGAAAACGGACAAGACATACTTTTCCTTAACAACCACAATATACAATTACCATTTATATTTATACCCGAACTTAATGCCAAATTTTTATTAGATACAGGAAGTACAAGAAGTTTTATAAATCCACAAATTGCTTATGAAAATTTTCCAGATTTAATAAAAGAACAAATTTTTCAAGTGCAAACGGCACATGCTACATCATTTCACAATGAAGTTGCTATTTTACCAATTTTCCCTACTTTTAATACCCCCGGTACACATAAATTTTACCTTTTTAATTTTTCTAATAAGTTTGACGGTCTGATAGGACTAGATCTTATTCAACAATTAAATGCTAATTTAGATTTTCATAATTTTATATTAAAATTGCCAAATGCAAAAATCCCAATTAATTACGGAAACGAGATACAACAAGATAATAATTTAACTTATATTCTTGAACCAAGAACTATTCAAAAAATACAAATACCTGTGAACATGTCACATGGATATGGTATTCTCCCTTATCAAAATATTGACGATATTGATATACCAGAATGCTTAATAAAAATCGAAAATAACTTAGCGTTTACTACAGCTTTAAATCCAAACGAAGAGCCTATTAAAATTACATTTTTAGAAAACCTTGACGTAGAACCTGTAGATTTAAATGAAATGAATTTTATTGACTACCCTATATGTGACCAAAAACCAGAAAAAAATATTGATAACAAACTTAAAGCTAATTTAAAACATATAAGACTTGATCACTGTAATTACGAGGAAAAAGAACAAATTCGAAAACTATGCTTTGAATTCCGAGATATTTTTTACTGCGAAGAAATACCTTTAAGTTTTACTAATGCTATCAAACATGAAATAAAACTAACTGATGAAACGCCAATTTATACAAAAACGTATAGATACCCTGAAATACATCGCGAGGAAGTAAAAAGTCAAATTTCAAAATTATTAGCTCAAAATATTATAAGAGACTCTAATTCGCCTTGGTCATCCCCAATATGGATCGTTCCAAAAAAATTAGACCAATCAGGTAAACAAAAATGGAGAATGTGCATCGATTTTAGAAATCTAAACAAAGTAACTATCAATGATAAATTTCCCCTTCCTAATATAACCGAAATTTTGGACAAGTTAGGTAAAGCGCAATACTTTACAACACTCGATCTCGCAAACGGATTTTATCAGATACAAATGAACGAAAATGATATCCCAAAAACTGCTTTTAGCACAGATACAGGACATTACGAATATTTACGAATGCCCTTTGGTTTAAAAAATGCCCCTTCAACTTTCCAACGAGTTATGAATAATATATTACGCGGTTTACAAAACGAAATTTGCCTTGTTTATTTAGATGACGTAATAATATTTAGTACGAGCCTCCAAGAACATATTTTAAAATTAAGAAAAGTTTTTACAAGATTACGCGAGTCTAAATTTAAAATCCAATTAGACAAATCTGAATTTTTAAGGAAAGAAGTTCAATATTTAGGACACGTTGTTAGCAACGAAGGTGTAAAACCTAACCCTGATAAGATAAAAGCAATAAAGAATTTTCCAATTCCTAAAACCACGAAAGAAATTAAATCATTTCTCGGTTTAATAGGTTATTACAGACGTTTTATTAAAAATTTTGCTAAAATAACTAAGCCTATGACGCATTGTTTGAAAAAAACCATGAAAATAGAACACACACAAGAATTTGTGAATGCATTTAAACATTGTAAAGAACTTTTAATTAATGCACCAATTTTACAGTATCCTGATTTTTCAAAACCATTTTTATTAACTACTGATGCAAGTAATTTTTCTTTAGGCGCAATTTTGTCACAAGGTACTATTCCCAATGACAGACCAATAGCATATGCATCACGCACTTTAAATGAATCCGAAATTAAATATTCAACTATAGAAAAGGAATTGCTAGCCATTGTTTGGGCATGCAAATACTTTCGCCCCTATTTATTTGGACGTAAATTTTATATATATATATACTGATCATAGACCACTTGTATGGCTTTTTAATTTAAAAGAACCGAATTCTAAGTTAATTAGATGGAGATTACGTTTAGAAGAATTCGATTATGAAATCATTTATAAAAAAGGATCTTTAAATACAAACGCCGACGCACTATCGCGTATTCAATTAAATGTTTATGAAAACGAATCTGTAATTAATAATCCCGGTGATTCAAATCAAAATATCGTAGAATTTTTAAAAGAGCTTGCAGAAAATCCTATTCAAGAGAACAATGAACAACCAAGTTGCTCTAATCAGCAAAGTAGCAAAAAGATAAATATTTTATCTGACATTCAAGTCGTGCGACCCCGGATTCCTGATTCAACTATTCATAGTAATCAAGCTGACGCAGATCCGACTAATTTAAATATTTTAGACGAGATAATTAACAACAAAGCTTTACAATATTTAATTAAAAAATCTCCTCATCCGGAAATAAAAATAAATACTGAAAATTTTGAGAAATTTAAAATAAATCATGTCGAATTACCCGAAAATCCAAATGTAATAAAATCATTTATTAAAGACTATATGAACCCCGAAAAAACTTGCTATGTTTACTTTTATAATAAAGAACTGATCCCTATTTTTACTAACATATATTTAAAGAATTTTCAAAATTTAAAAATTATACGCTGTACAAAACTAGTTAATAATATTTCTGAAAAGGAAGAAAAAATCATGCTGATGACTCATCAACACCAAGGAAAGACTAACCATAGAGGTATACTAGAAACTTATAATCGACTAAAAGAGTTATACTACTGGCCTAAAATGAAAACCGATATAAATCAATTTATTAATGATTGTAATATCTGCCAAACTTTAAAATATAGTAGACATAAATCATACATTCCTTTAATAAAAACTGATACACCTTCTAAACCTTTTCAAATGCTACACATAGATACTTTTATTTTTGAAAATCAAAATTTTTTAACAATTTTTGATAAATTTTCAAAATTCGGACAATCATACCCCTATGATAAAAACGCCAAATCTGTATGCGATAAATTAGTTAACTTTTTTTCGTTCTACGGATGCCCCGAATCTATTACGTGTGATAACGGTGGAGAATTTAGTAACGAACTTTTAAAAGAATTATTAAAAACTCAAAAAATAGTAATACATTTTACTACCCCTAAACATCACGAATCTAACTCACCAGTCGAACGTTTTCACTCTACATTAATAGAGCATTTAAGAATTCTAAAACAAAAAGATAAAGACAAGTCCGTTACTGAACTTATGCCATACGCAATAATTGCATATAACAGTACAGTTCATAGTGTTACAAAATACACACCCCATGAACTTGTCCTAGGTCATACTAACTCTAGAGACCCATTAGACTTAATTCCTACGTCATTCTATTCCGATTATGTGTCGTCACATAAAGATAAAGTAGACGCAGTCTATGAAAACGTTACAAACAAAACTAATGACGCTAAAGAAAGAGTTTTAGCAAAAACCAATATTAAAGGAGACGAAAATCCTGAATTTAAAATAAATCAGAAAGTCTATAAAAAACTATCGCAAAGAAATAAAAATAAACCAAAATTTAGCGGACCTTATATAATAACTGAGAAACTTGAACACAATCGCGTTAAAATAAAAAACGCAAAATATCCTGATAAAGTAGAAATTATACATATAAAAGAACTTAAGAAACCACTTGTTACAGATGGTCCCTCGTCCAAGGAGACAACCCCAAATACCACAACTTAAATAATAACCCAGGAATACTCCCCTATAAAATCGGAAATGCCCAGAAAACAATTAACCACTGGACTTTTATTCAAATTTTTGACATGACAAACCTAATTAAAGAATTTTCTGACATAACTGATAAATATGAGATGCTTAAAGAAAATATAAATAACTGTACTAACTATAAAAAGGAATTTCATAATTCTTATATTATTACTGATAATATTAAACAAAAAATTAATGATCGATTAACTCAAATTTTATCAACCAAACTCCGTGAAAAAAGAGCCCTTATAAATGCCTTAGGTACTATTATTAAGAGTATTACAGGTAACTTGGACCAAGAAGATGCTGAACGTATCGATAATAATATTAATATTTTAAAACGAAATCAAGGAAATTTAAATATTGCTTTAAATAAACAAATTACACTTTTTAGTGACTCTATCGATAACTTTCAAGAAACTATTAAGAATGTTTCGCATAATCAAGAAACTTTAAAATCAAAAGTGAACCAAATAATAGAAACTGTAAATAAAGTTAAAATCGACGAAACTAACCTTTTTGAATTTTTTCGAATTCATATGATTCTTTCACAAATAACTACCTTTTACCAAAATATCTATGATATCCTGGAAAATGTCGAAACAGCAATAACTTTCGCAAAGTTAAATACTTTTCATAATACCATAATTAATATAAAAGAATTTCTAATTGAACTTGAACTATTAGACAAAAAATTAACTTTCGAAAAACTGCCCTTTGAACCAACCCTGGAAAATACCTTAAAGTTAGAGAGTACTCTAGAAATAAGAAGTTATGTAAAAAATAATGAACTAATTTTTGTAATTGAGATTCCTTTAGTAGAAAAAGAAAATTATAATTTGTTTCAGTTATTTCCTTTACCGACCATGTATAAAAACTACCATAGAATAATTGTACCAAACTTTGAATACTTATTAATGAATGAAAGAAATTTTGGATATTCTAATCAACCATGTAAACGTATTTTTGCTAACGATTATTTATGTAATCATATACATAGTGAAAACTTTTATAAGAATACGCCCTGTGAGGTACAGTTATTACGGTACGAACATAATATTACTAATTGTAACACCCTGTATGTCAGCATTAATAATTTACAACTTCAAAATATTGATGACAATAAATGGATTTTGGTAACCAATAAAGATTTAATAGGTACCGAAATGTGCGGAAATACGCAAAATAATATACTATTTAATGGAACTTATATGCTAGAATTAAGTTTTCCATGTAGTTTAAAATTAGGAGACATTATTATTAAAACTTATAAAAATGTTAAATATAATTTTAAAAACATTCCTTTGCCAAATATTGATACTAATTTAACCCATAAAACATTGTATAAAGAAGTAAAACTGCTCAATTTAAATAATATTAATTTCAATAAACTTAATAAACTTCAAGAAGAAATTAATATACAAAAATATGAAAATTTTAAAAAATTTAACGAGCCTATCTATTATAATAAAATAAGTATTTGGACAGTTTTGCTCTATGTTATTTTAAGTATAATAATATCATTTTTAATTTGGAAGTATCTACGACCTATTTATTTAAAAGTTACAAAGAATAAAAATATTGAAAATAATTCAATTATAATTTAGGTCATAGAAACTTGAAGGTTTATATGCCCTTCTAAGGGTGGAGGAGTTACATTCTGTATAAATGCTTATGATAGCACTTTTCGCCACTCCTTTTCTATGATAAGAAATGTTATAAATAGGACTCGAATGCTTTGTCTCGTCACTTCTGTCGTGACTAGCTAAACTGTTAATTTCTTTCAATCCAAATAAATTCGTTATACTAGAGGGTTTCAAGTGTTTTTTCTAGAAATAAAATTATTTTTAAAAACGCCGTCCCCTCGGCCCGACGTATAACTCGCAAACAAGTAATTTTGGATACTATTGGTTATGGCAAAATTTATTTCTCTAGTGATGAATTTAAGGAGTTTTTAAGCACTTTTTATTGTTTCAATACCCATTGGGTAGATATATTTATGATAATTGGACAGTATACGCTAGTGTTTCATCGCAATGGTGATAAGAGAAGTCTCAAGTTTGAAGATGCCACAACAGACAAGTATCTATTTCGATGGACGGAGAAGCTAATATACCTATTTGCAAAACATGTTTATGAATTGTATAAGCTTAATAGTGAATATTATACTGTTACTAAATAAATAGTCTCACGTCAATTTGTTTTTTCTTTGCCTTAACTACGGAAATAAAACGCCAATATAAACACACACACAAAAAACCAGCATTTATTACTGTGTAAAAAATTAAAAAAGTGACCGCACAGTGGTCCGTAAATCATAAATAGAGTACAATAACCAAACAATATAAAAAATAAACTTGGGTAAAATATACATATACAGTAAATAGGTAAATACATTAAATAGGATAGATTAGGGTAAAATAAATACAATAAGTAAATAACTAACATAAATTACTAGCCTAATATCACAGCCTCTAAAGTCACACATTTAGCTATCAAAGGTGATTGAAGTGACCGACCAGTGGTCTGTAAATAGGAAATAGAGTACAATAAACAAACAAGATAAAAAATAGGGTAAACTTGGGTCAAATATACATATAAAGTAAATAGGTAAATACAGTAAATAGGGTAGATTAGGGTAAAATAAATACAATAATTAAATAACTAAAATAAATTACTAGCCTAATATCACAGCCTCTAAAGTCACACATTTAGCTATCAAAGGTGATTGATGTAAAGTTAGCTGTCGGTGATCAGTCTTAGCTCATGGAATTTCCGATGATTCCTTATACTTTTCAATATCTCGATGACCCCAAGCAAGCGTGTTCTCTAAGTCGCCGGTGTGGTAGCGCTACCTTATTTTTAAGTTCGACATACATATCGTGTAAATGTGAACGGAAAGTGTTCATCTGACGATGAATGTGAGTTCCTTCTACGTCAACCGCCTCTCTATAATCGTCAAGAGTCAGTTCTTTCTGGGTGACGTAGTCAGGAACTCCCTTAGCTTTTTTCGTTAACTTTCCCTCCACATTTACACAATACGCTTTCGCCCCGGTACCGTAGAAATCCCAAACGATTTTTCCTGCATACTCATCTTTCATTTTACCCAAAATTGACTGGTTTACAGGAACATCATGTGGGTTATCTTGTGAGTAATTGGACGTATCGAATCTATCTAAATTTTCTCGCATGTCATGGTAGAAATTTTCGGTGGTAATTTTTAAAACAAGGGAATCGGTGTCAGTGTAGAGTAATACCGCGTTGTTACCGTATTTTGGCTTAATATACCCGTACAAAAAGTCATACATAATAGTCTTGGATATTTCCAAGATGCTAAAACCCGCGTAAATAGGTTTATTATATGTGACTTTTTGTTTTTTCATCTGTATAGCTACTAGGTTCTCGCTGAAAATAGTGCGGTCTTTAAAATGAGGTTTCGAGATTAACGCTTCGGCTCCCAACCTTCTACCAATATTTTCCCACTGAGAAACCAGTTTAACATCTACCCGTTTCTCCACATTTTCCATCGTTTTACCGAACACAGCGTTGTTCATAAGTTTAAAGACATCTTTCTCGAACTTATTTTTCGCCTTATTGCGCATAGCTGTGTTTAGGTCAATGTATTTCTTAAGCCATGGTGATTGATCAAAAGATATAACGCGATGAATTTTAATGAGCTTAAGCCCATAATCTAAAGCCTGACGCAAATTTTGGTAATGAATTATATATTTCTCTTTCTTTTTCAAATTTGGAATTAATTTTGTAATGTGTTGAAATTTTTGATTCCGGTGGAGCTATGGATTGTGGACAAAAGGAAAGTTCGTTGTGTAAATAATGCAGCAGTTCGGGATATTCTAAATCTACCTCTAATACGTAGCCAGTTTTAGAATCATTCGCGACATTCATGTAATCTAAACTTTGAATTTCGGTCTCATCCAACCACTTAAAATTCCCCGTTGGTAAATATTGTGACATGGCTGCACCATACAGGTTGGTGGCGTCCAAATACATGATGTAAGAAGTAGGTTTGGAAGCGTCATAATGAGGTAGAAATTTATTGTTCGCAAAAGCTTTTCTAACGCTACACTGACTGACCCCGCCGCGAATACCGTGTTTAAAGAAGTGTACCATGTCTAGATCTGTCAGTAACTCCAGCTTTACGTCCGTTGCCTTAAGGGCCGAATCTAGCGAAAGTCCTGGTGCGCTAAAATACTGCGCAGGGTCGACGTGGTAAGTATCTAGGCACACGTCTCTAAAACTTTCAAACACATCTGTTAATAATAAAACGTCGGATTTTAAATAAATATCTGAATATTCGCCTAAAGTTTTACATTCAAATAACTTCCACACAGCCCCAGCACGCTTGTAATCCTCGTTACTGATATCTTCTTTTTTCAGTTGGTTATAAAAGTCTTTCTGTGATGGAAGCTTGGTATCGTTCAATTTCGCGAAACTATCCACGTAATTATATGGGAAGACACCCTTCTGTCGAATAAGCTGAAACTTATTTTCTTCCGCGAAATATTTTCTAACGTCTCGAAATTTTTCCGGTTTTAAATTTTGGCTAAGTTTATCTAGACCGCTGGCCATGAAACGAAAACTGTCGAGAAAGCGTAACTTTAAAAATACCTGCCGTTGTTTACCATCCCTGTTTTCGATGTTATCCACCAAAACATGCTTAGTAAAGGAGATATACTTTTCCTTGTTTTGAGGGATAACATCCAGCTTTTCTTCGTTGGCAGCCAATTCCTTGACAAACAGGTGGGAATCAAAGTTGGACATATTATGGAAAAAGATGGGTATAAATTGAGGGATTTTGTAATTTAGGTTACATACAGAGTGCGAGGCCGCCCGATATTGGCCATTGGTGTGATCGTGGTCATGCACGCGATCGTTTAATGCTACATCAAATGGCTTTTCGCATATATGACACACCGTAGCATTTTGATGCTCAATCTCCTGTTCCGCAGAAATAGGAATCATGGGTACTACTTCCTTCATAAAGCGCTTATAGATGGATTTACAATCAGCCTCTAAACGTTTTACGAATTCTTTGTTAGCATCCGGACCCCTATAACTTTGGTAAATCGAATGAGCATCATCAAAGTCACATTTGATGTAGTAACCGAACGAGTACGGGACATGCTTGTGTGTTCTCACAGTGTATGACGTATCGGGATCCTGTACATTTTCCTCTGTATCGATAGGTTCAAGGATAGTTTCGAAATCGGCATAAACAACAAAAGGCACCTTTAATTTCTTTTCAAAGTTTGTAAATTTCAAAATATTCTCGGGAATCTCTTCGCCATATTTATTTTTTTTCAAATCTGTCGTTGGGACTTTGGCTAAAACGTGCCCACAATCGTGCTCCTGATGAGTCTTTAATTTTTGTTCTGAATAAAAATACGATAAACAACCATCACATAAATACTTGGTAGCATGGCGTGAGGATAATTGTCTTGAGATCAGGCGAGATAAACTTCTTATTAAGCAGTAATGACTATTGCCATGATCATCACTGATTACTAACAAATTTACATGTCGCTCTCTGTTACGAGAATTTGTAAAGTATAAGGGACCCACGACTTCAACACTATTTTTACCATCTTCGAACAGTTTCTCCAGTCCGTATACGTTGATAGAAATATTATTGAGTCGTTCAAACTTAGTGATGTCGGTAAGTTTAATCGGAAATTCCATACCTGTAAAGTCCAACTCGTTCTCAAAAGGTAAATAGTTCGCGACTCTATTTGCATTTTGAGCTCGCTTCAAAGGATGTAAGGCGGCTAGGACTGACCACAGGAAACATTTTTGATCGGTGTTTCGGATGTTTAGAACAGCTTTCTTTGCTTCAATCTCCTTTGGCAGCGGGATGTATGAAGATGACTTTAGTGGCTGGATCTTGTTGATACCTAATTCTAAGTGGAGAAGTTCTTGGAGCGACCACCCTGTAACAATAGAAATATCAATTAGCGAGAAATCTTAAACAGTTTGAATTTGTTTTGTAATAGTTTTCCACTCACCACTATCCTTTTCCCGAAATTCGGAATACTTTCGATCCAGGATGGTGATGAACTGCTCGAACAGCTCCTCCAAGTCCGTAACCCCATTAACCATCTGGTATTTGCTATTGAAGGACTTCACCTCCGACGACTCGCTCGACTGCTGGAGGAAGCGGCCGAAAAGCTCCAGTCCGACCTTAAGCTGGTCGTACTTCTCGCGGATGTCTCCCACCAACTTGATGAATTTTTGTTGTAGATGTTGCATATACTCCTTTACGCTGGTGGGATCCTGGCTTGAAGTAAGTCGGTAGGTAGCAATTCGGCTCCGGAATGATGTTTTCACCAACTCTACACCTTCCTCCTCCTGCATCACGCAGCATTTCTCCCGATGTCCTAGGGTCCTTAGATGACCACCCCATCGGTTCGTAGGGACATCTATTTGACATGTTGCGCAATGTTGTATGGATGACGTAGATGGTTCTGAAAATCGGAATAAATAATTAGTACTCGAGTTATATCAAGACACATTTCTTAATTCGACTACTAGAAATTTAAATTTTAAATACTCACCATCTGGCGAAACGAGTCTTGCTCTTTTCGTCATGGCTGTCTGCGTGGTATTCGCTGGTCTTTTGGGAGCCGGGTGTTTCTCCTTCTGGTGACGAAGAAGAGCTCCCTCCGACTTGAACATCCCGCTGCAGACGTCGCAGATCTTGACCGCCATGCGACAATCTCCATGACGCTTGAGGTGACCCTTCCTGGTGAATGAGGTGTTGCAGAAGTCACATACGAACATTTTCTGTAACACATTAAGATTTGAAAAGAATTTTTGGAAAAACCAATTCGAAACAAAAAAAATTTAAAACAGAGTTTGGCAGAAAAATTAAAAATTTTTTTTTTGGAAAACAATTTTTGTAAAAATGTTTTTGGACAAATTTTGAAAAATAACTACCTTAACTACCTAACCCTTATCGAGTTACGCAGCCCTCTATAACATACAAACGTTTCAACCTGCTAGCTTCAAATTTTTTTCCACCCTCCAATAAAAATATATAGCAAAAAATTTTTCAAGTCCACAAATAAAAAACGAAAAAATGCAAATATCTTAAAAACGGTACGTTTTATGGCAAAAATAAAATAAAAATATCACCCTGTCACACCCTTATCGATTTCAGCAACCCTCTATCACATACCAAAGTTTTAGCCCGATGGCTTTAACTTTTCCACCCCTATTAGAAATATATAGCAAACATTTTACAAGTCCACAAATAAAAACTAAAAAATGCAAATATCTTCAAAACGGTACGTTTTATGGCAAAAATAAAATAAAAAAAAACCCTCTGTCACACCCTTATCGATTTCAGCGGTCCTTTCTAATCTTAAAAACGGTACGTTGTATGGCAAAAATAAAATAAAAAAACCCTCTGTCACACCCTTATCGATTTCAGCGGTCCTTTCTAATCTTAAAAACGGTACGTTTTATGACAAAAATAAAATAAAAAAACTCCACGCAAGTACTCCTAATATTCTACACGTTAATACTAATACGCTACCCAGTAAATCTTATCGGTACTTACCCCTATTTCACAGTGCACTCGCTTCACAACGAAAAACTCTGATTGTCTAAATGCCCAACACTTTGATGCCCACTTTTTTCCCAATCGCCTTCACTCTAATACTTTTTGATGCTAACTGTTCGTACCTATTCCCGCTTTGCCTTAACTTGCATGATTATTGTACATGTACTACCAATATGTTAATTGCTTAGTCAATATGACTTATTTTCACATCACTACTCAGGATAACACGTACATGTAATACAAATATACTAATTGCTTAGTCAACATGCTTAACTTCACACTTACGCTAACCTTGTCTCGTGTGTGCTAATTTATTTAGTTCGCTTGAGTTGATAAAAATATACTTAAATTCACAATTTCTTATACAGAGTGATGTGGAAATTTTGACATCTAATTTTTTGCTGATCACATCCTCGTAAGCTTGCATGTACTAATGCATATTTTTCTGCTATTACATCCAATTAGATTCATACTTTATCTATTTAATCGAAAATTTACTATACAGGATGATGTAAAAATTTTGAAATCTAATTTTTTACTATCAGTTGAGATTTTTGAAAAATAATTGGATAAATCGAAAACTCTGCTCCGCCACTATCCCCCCATGCGACTTTCGTCTCTCCACCTTCAGCCGTTAGGTCGCTAATCGCAAAAAACTATATCTCCGGAACCAAAGGGCCGATCGACGCCATTCTTTTTTTAAACGCCGTCCCTCGCCGCCCCGAACACGTCACATATGTTAAATTTTTATTTTGACGTTTGACAAGTGACAGGTGACAGTTGACAGATCTTAAATGACAGGCGATAGCTGACATACTTTTACGCATGTCTTATGACGTCATCCGCAGCACGTGGCCCGCGTCAGTTTTTAATTTTGACATTTGACAGGTGACAAGTGACAGGTGACATTTGACATTTGACAGGTGACTTTTCTATTGCTGACGTAAGCTCCACCGACGTAGACTTCGATGACGTACTTGTAATTTACGCATGCGCAAATGTGGCCGAGATATGACGTCACGGAATACTGCATCAACTCCCCCGGGGGACGGGGTGATGCAGAAGGAATCATCTATCCCTACTCGCGCTTGCTATCAGGCCTACTGCTAGAATCGGACATTGCTCAAGAATCCAGGTATGCCTCAGCCATCTGATTGGGGCTGGAGAAAGGAATCGACTGGATGGCAGCCTATTTTGACCACGCTCCCTAATGCATCAACGTCGTGCCATGAATTAATCCGCTGTAGCTGTAAAAACGGGTGTACTGGACGTTGCAAATGTACTAAAGCAACACTCAAATGCACTGCACCGTGCCTATGATCTGGAGATTGTTAATTACATATACATGTAATTACATGTTTATTAATAATATGACATCGTCATATAAATAAATACTCGTCAAATAAATAAACACTCGTGTTTATTTACGTCCATATTGACCTTGCTTCCATGAACCCACAATTTCTTTATTTTAACATATCTCTGGTGTCACCTAATTAAAGAGCGGGTCACCTAGGTGCCTTTCAGCGCTATTTGATTAATAAATTAAGCATTTTCAAACATGGGGCCTGATGAAAAGATCGCAACATTGAATTTGACCTCTAAACGACTTCAAAGGTCAAATCTGACTTCCCTCCACATCTAAATATAAACATTGAGGTACATACTGTCGCACAAATTCAACCCTTGGTTCGTTTTGGAAAAATAATTTTCGAGGCGGCTACGATCCCGAATAAATAAATTTCCCGCCCAGAAAACCTCTGCAGAGAATTCCCTGAACGTGGCCGGGGTGAATACGGTCCCTCCCGACTTCTACTATGACGTAACTACTTTCAAGTTGGGCTTGCTATCAGGCCTACTGCTAGAATCAGACATTGCTCAAGAATCCAGATATGCCTCAGCCATCTGATTGGGGCTGGAGAAAGGAATCGACTGGATGGCAGCCTATTTTGACCACGCTCCCTAATGCATCAACGTCGTTCCATGAATTAATCCGCTGTAGCTGTAAAAAAGGGTGTACTGGACGTTGCAAATGTACTAAAGCAACACTCAAATGCACTGCACCATGCCTATGTTCTGGAGATTGTTAATTACATATACATGTAATTACATGTTTATTAATAATATGTCATCGTCAGATAAATAAATACTCGTCAAATAAATAAACACTCGTGTTTATTTACGTCCATATTGACCTTGCTTCCATGAACCCACAATTTCTTTATTTTAACATATCTCTGGTGTCACCTAATTAAAGAGCGGGTCACCTAGGTGCCTTTCAGCGCTATTTGATTAATAAATTAAGCATTTTCAAACATGGGGCCTGATGAAAAGGTTGCAACATTGAATTTGACCTCTAAACGACTTCAAAGGTCAAATCTGACTTCCCTCCACATCTAAATATAAACATTGAGGTACATACTGTCGCACAAATTCGACCCTTGGTTCGTTTTGGAAAAATAATTTTCGAGACGGCTACGATCCCGAATAAATAAATTTCCCGCCCAGAAAACCTCTGCAGAGAATTCCCTGAACGTGGTCGGGGTGAATACGGTCCCTCCCGACTTCTACTATGACGTAACTACTTTCAATTTGGCAAAGAATATCCGGGAAAGCCGACCTGCCTATCACCGATTTCCCCTGATTCGTTTTTCAGAATAATTTAATTTTGTCCCCATTGGGTCTTTTCTTTCCCCAAGGATTCTAAATCCCCTCCCAGGATTTACCTTGTACGCTCCTCAGATGCGTACGTCCAATTGTTTGCAATTTGTTCTTCAAGGCGCAAACAGCCTTGTTTCTCGGACTACTAAGTGACGTTCCTTAAGTTTCAACACCTCAGAATGAAGGTCACCTGAAACGGAACCATCCGTGGCGCCTTATTTCTAAGTTTCCTTAATCTATCACTTGTTTTGCCCAGTTTGTCCATGTCCGCATAGTACCGGTTGGACAAAGAACAGACAGCGCGTCTGTCTTTGTCATGGGTGAATCCGCCATCCTTCCCCGCTAGCTGTAAGTTGCTAACAGTCCACCAAGGAAGAGGTGACGATGTTGTTTTAAAATTTTCAAAAAGAATGTTGAATTAGAAAGTATCTCCAGGATGGGACAAAGCCCGGAACGTCCCGGAGACTCTCTATGAACAGAGAATGCTGGCACGGGCATGTCCAGCAATTTACGAACTCGGGTACCCGCTGCTACCCGAGTCTGAAATTTTGCACGGAGGGAAAATTGCTATAATTTGTCTTTGGTCCGTTGTTTGAATTTACTTTTTATCAGGGAGAAGTCCAGTCCTGTCCGTATAATCACGCGACCCCTTATTGCTATTTATTTACATGGTTGCGCGACTATAGCTAAACTTTACTAGTACTATGGCCGGAACAAAGCCGCTACTGAAGGTACGTCCCTAATTAAGTATTTTTCCTAATGCCTAATTCTATTCTATTCTATCTATATTCCCTAACACTACGTTATATTACACTGTAACGACTAATCTAATCGCTGATAGCGTAACACTTATTTTTTACTGACTTTACGTAGTCAACGCTAACCCTATTTCTTAGCTGTACGTTGTTGGAGACGTCCGACTACCTAGAATACTATTTACACTGTCGTGGGCGTACTTCCCCGACGCGCGATTTTTTACCAATTCAAGATCAGCCATTCAGCTGAAAACCAAGGACACACATAATGGTTCGGCTGCATTATGCATGTCACTTTTGTTGCTATTTGCCAGGGCAACGCCTCTTGACTATAAGTTATTTTTCCCTAATTATTGATTAGCGACTTGGCTAATGACCATCGACTAAATTCGTCCTGTTCCCTAGACACACCACATCGTTTGGATGCGTTATGCCTGTTTTATTTTATTGTCGCTGGCCAGGGCGACGCCGCTGGACCAGAAGTTTCTTTTTCTATATTTATATATTTTTTCCATTTCAAGATTAGCGACTTGGCTAATGTCCACGGACTAAGTTTGTCCTTTTTCCTTGATTACCATTTATTCCCAAGACGCGTACTTAGAATGAACTGCCTCTCTCGAAAATTAGCAAGGACAGTGCCGTCTGGCAAAGAATTTTCCTGTACTTATATCGGAGAGAACTAAGTACGTGTTCTCCCTAAAGCGGAGTTTATGATGAAAACTCGATCTTCACTGAGTCGTGAAAACCTAAATGCTTTATTTGTCCGTAATTTATCTCAGCCGGGCAACGCCGAAGGACTAAGAATTTCCATGATTATTGAAGTAAGGTGCGTCCTTTTCCCAGACGCACAATCCCCAAATGATTATTTACTGACGTTGAGTTAAAATGATTTTTGTCGTCATTGATAATTAATTAGCAATGAATTTGCCGGAGATTAAGTTCTTTCATCTGGTTACGAAGAAGCGCCAGACTAAGAATTTTTATTGTCAACAAACGGAAATAGGTTATTAAAGCCTTTCCCCACCGACGTACAACAAGAGCAGAGTCCTTAGACTAAGTATTTTCTCATTTACGAATCTTGAAAGCACCCTTTTTCCCTAACGTTGTGACAAGAACATAGGAGCTCGGTCAAACTTTCGATTACCAGACCAGATCGTCCATTTCCCAAATATCTAAGTGGTCGCACAAAACTCCCACGCTTTGTTAAAACGCGAAATTTATTTTGAGCGACGGATTGGAATAAATTGTTGCGCAAGAATTTTTTGACAACAATTTTCCTAAATGGAGTTTATGATAAAACTCGATTTGTGTCCATAATTTATCTCAGCCGGGCAACGCCGAAGGACTAAGAATTTCCATGATTGCTGAAGTAATGTGCGTGCTTTCCCCAGACGCACAATCCCCAATGATTGTTAGATAAGTTGTTGATGATTATTTATCGAATCGTTGCTTATTAACAATGAAGTACCGGAGATCAATTTCCTTTATCTGGTTACGAAGAACCGCCAGACTAAGAATTTTCATTGTCATCATACGAACATAGGTTATTAAAGCCTTTCCCACCGACGTGCAACAAGAGCAGAGTCCTCAGACTAAGAATTTTCTTATTGACGAATCTCGAAAGCGCCCTTTTTTCCCCAACGTAGTGACATGAACATAGCAGCTCGGTTAACTTTTGATGGCCAGATAAAATCGTCCCTTCCCCAGTTGCGGCTTCCCAGGTCCCGACGGGTCTCTGGGAGCATGTATTTTCCTAAGTGGTCGCACAAAACTCCCACGCTTTGTTAAAACGCGAAATTTATTGTGAGCGACGGTTTCGACCGAATTGTTGCGCAAATTTTTTGACGATTTTTATAGAATAAGAATTTTCTAATCCCACCGCAGCCGCCACACCGCCTCCAGTTCGAGGACAATGCTGCTTTGGTATTGGGCGAACTATGGCTGTTGTGGCTAGCACCCTTACCTAGCCTTCCACAACCCGGGTTGACGGCTTTGCGAGCGCTTTGGGTGCGTAGCCTAGCCTGAAACAGGACCGATAATTTTATCTTCTTGCTTCTTTGTTTTTTCTCTCTTGGTCATTTCACCCGACATTTACAAGTCGAGGCTAGCCGCCACTTGACCGGTCCCCTGGGGCAACGACTTATCAGGAGGTATCCCAAGTGTTAACCGGACCAAATGGCCTGTACCAAATGTGACAAAATCCCAAACTGATATATGGATGATACCAGGTAATGGAAATTTTGCCGCCAAATGCACCGTGTATATTCACGCGATGTCCCGGGTACGCAAGGGACTCTTGAAGCACACTATGAAGATCATTAGGGACCCTGCTATGTCCTGCTTTTGATTCTCTGAATTTTTCTTGCTTCATTTCCAAAGTCTTCATTTTGGGTGACCGCGGTCGACCGTTACGGCATGTCGATTCTCGACGTTCTTGAAAATCTTGGAGCTTCTTACGTGGCCATGGCCACCGTAAAGGTACGGTTTCCTCGGTGCGACCATGATAGGCGTTCGTCGATGATTGCGAACCACTGCTAATGGCAAAGTCGCTGAACACAGCCCCCAGGAGGGAGACGGTTACATTGATTTGCCATTGAGCAGTGGTTCACGACCATCGCCAAGTGACGAATGCCTATCATGGCCGCCCCGAGGAAATCGCACCTTTATACTGCCTGCTTTGCCGCGTTCTTACGGGTATTTATAGACAATTCGCGCGGGAGTTGTCCCAGCCGATCGCAGCGCGGTTCGATGCTGGTATTGGGGAGCCTTCGCAAGACCTTTTCCATTTTAGAATTCATATTCATTTTAAAGATTTCGTTAATTTTGGTCGGTTTTTTCAATTTCTATTGAAAAACGGCATTGTGAAAAGTCAGTTTCACAACAATACTAACTATCGTAGAAATTTCATGTTTTTCTCATAAAGTGCACAATTACTCAGCTTAACAGCTTCACTATTACCAGCATATCACTGGGTAACCAAATTGGAAACCCAAACTTATATGTTGTATCAACAGTGTGGGTACGCCAAAGTTTCCATAGTCCCAACGTAGTTGATGCTTCGTGTGCACTAGAAAGCCATATACAGAGTGTTATGAAATTCACTACATATATTGAAATCGGTAAATCCTGATTTGAATTCAGATTGGGGAAAAATAGTCATAAATGGCGCTTCGCTGGCAATCGCCCCTTAAATTTTCTCTAACCAGTGGTACCCGCCACTGGCAAGAAACGCATGATACGGAGTAAGTTACCAATTTTATCAATAATTTTTTTTATGTACCTAAAAAGTCAGCATAAGAAATAATATTATTAGTAAATTATTACCTTTGTAGTAAAATCCCTTTAACATACACTTCTTTTGAAAATATTAATATACCAAAAAACACTGACAACCCAATACAGCCATTAATTTAATGCAAGGAACCAACGCCTGACTAACATTAAAAGAAGTTCCAATAACGCATCAAATACAAAATTTAAAAGATTTTACGGTATTATGTCACTACCCGCGCCATTAAAAATTGAAAACTAATGTTTTTGTTACTTCTAAAGTAAAATCTCTGTAAAACCTTATTATAAAAAGGTTTTTACATTAAACTTGTCACACTTATGCAATACCTACCTACTAACAAAACCGTAGGTGTGGCAGCCATTTATGAAAAAACATTTCACTAACTAATTACATACAATGCTTAAAATAATCAACGACATTTTTTACTATTAGCACTAATAAAAAAACACAGAAAAATAACGGGTTTGTTATGAAAAACTAACTACTTGTAAACTTTGTAAACTAATTACAAAGGAAAAAGGAAAGTGTTGGCGACTAGTGTTGTAAATATCCGTATTCTTTAAATATCCGGATAATACGGAATCGGAATCAGCTAATATCCGTACCCATTATCCGAATACGAATCCATTTCTTGAACCGCGCGACAGATCATGTATACGTATGCATGCAATACTAAAACATTTTCTATCCGGATACACGGCTAGGTAGGTCGATGCGGTATCGGTATCATTCGAAGTCGAAGGTTAGGGATAGGAAGGCACCGTCGGCGTCGTTCGTTCTCGTTTGAATTCGGTTCGGGTGAGGCGGGCCTAGTTTAACCAATGGGTCTCATCCCATATGATACCCGTTACCCCGATAACTATGCTATCTTTTTTTAGGAAAGGTCATTAGAAAGAGAAAGCATAAGATCAAATATGCCACATCGCAGACCGTGTTGTTCGCTTACACTCGATTCCGATTCCGTTTTCTCTTTGAACTTTGCATTAGTATACAGCCGATGCGAATTTATTTTGATTCCTAATCCGTATTCAAGTTCTCGGCCGGTTCCGGATAATCCGGATTCTTTTAATATCCGTATCCAACGGATATTTGGATACGTATCCTTACATCACTATTGGCGACTCAAATTAAGGAAGCCAACTGCAATCAGCTGATTTTTAACGGGGAAGAAGGGCTCACTTCTTGACGACAAAATTGACAAAGATGCCAAATAATGCGATAAAGACAACAAGGACGAAACGAAAACATTCCCCGTTAAAGCATCGTGTTATAGTAGTTAGCAAATCGCCTGAAGAGGAAGCTACGTTCTTAATTTGAGTCGCCAATTGTTGCCGAGCCAAAACACTTCATAGTGAGTTGTAGCTAGGAACGCTCACCCATAAACGATAAAATTGAATGTGGTGTTTCTATTACATGGTTTATAAAAAAACCTAAAAATTAAAAAAAAAATCAAATTCTCTGGTGGGCTATAGATTCATTTGACAAAGGAGGTGAAAACTCTGATTAAAAAAATACCACTCTTATCGTTCATGAATACGTGTATCAGCAATTTCTTCTTGCAAAGTCTCCCTAATAGCGCCAGCAAGCAAGAGGGAGTTACGTTATTGTATTTCGTACCTGTCAAAAACAATGTGTTGTGGAAGAATTTGTTTGATGTCGGTACTTAATTTTTTATAATTTTGTTATAATCTTGACAAAGAAAAAACGTTTGTTTATGCGAATAATAATACCCAAAGTAGAAATCTGCCAAAAAATAAGTAATAAATGGGTGATTTAACTTTTATGCGTGTGGTGCAGTCAAATTTTGAAGCGTGCGTCGGTCAGCTGAAAGAACTTTCACGAAGTTTGTTTTGAACTGCATTATAAACAACAATTTATTGTTTGATTTTTAACCTTTTTTGAAAAGAAAGTTTAAGCTAGTACTAATAATTATGCTCATCTCATTAATAAATGACGTAATAGGTAAGTGACAATTCTTTGTGTTAACGGTACAATAATGGTCCAGATTTCAACCGATATTAGTCCGTAGTCCATTTAAGTAAAGAAATTATTGCCACCTATTAAATTAAAATATAGATTTTTGGTTAAATGCGTCTGTGGAATTAGTGGAATTAAAAATACTTTGTATTATTTTCGGTTTTACTAAAACTGAAAACAATGAGATATCACTATAATATTTAAGTTTGGCAATTCCCCGGCTGGATGATTTGTTTTTTCTTTATAGTATTAGAGCCTATGACGTCATGCCTTTTAGAAGCGTCGGATACGGGGTGGTTTAGGGTACCCATGCACCCATACCCTATAATTTTCGTTCGGATTTTCTCAGGTGTACCCCATTTATTTAAAATCATACGTAATAATTTAATGACTGGTGCTTTTAAATTAATGATTTTTAATTTTGATGTCATAATAAGAACTTTTTAGTAAACCTGAAAGTAAAAGCTCAGCACCTGTGGGCATCCGTCTTCAGCATATCTCGAAAACTGATAAACTATTAGTCAAAAATTCAGTGTATGCACCATTTAAGTACTATATAAACCCATAAAATTAAAATATTTAAATTAAGTTGTTAGCCGACGTTAGTCGTGTCAGTCCTGTTATTATTATAAAATTCAATTAGCGTAACCAACAAACCGGATAAAAACTAAAAATATACTTTTGAGAATCTTGTCCCCAATATATTTCTAAAATTATTAGCAGAAAAAAGTATGGAGACTTGTATAATATCAATTTAAAACTTAATTTTAGAAAAGATGTATCCACTAAAATCAGTTCAATAATTTTACTGATATAAGGGTTAAAGATCGTTAGTACTGAAAATCAAAATTAATTTAATAAAAAAAAATGTTGCACCCTAAAGGTTTTCCGTAATGTTATAAATGTTGTATAAACAATAGTCGATCTCTTTTCTAAAATCTTAAATGTGTTTAGGAATTACAATTTTTTATTAAACAACTTTATAATAAAAATAGGTGAATGTATACCTAACAACGTGGTTTTATAAAACAACCAATGTTACTGAGATTATATTAACAATTAGGTATTATTCTGGTACTCCGTAAAAACTTTATACATTTTTTTTACGCATGAACAAAAATATTTACCAAGGAGCCATTCATAAATTACTTAACGCTAATTTTGAGTAAATTTACCACCTCCCCCCCTCTTGTAACGATTCGTAATTATTAAAAATCTGCAATAAGCGCATGAAGGGGAAAATATAGTTATTATTTCAACTGTAATTGGTAAAGTTACGTAACGGTGCCTTAAACACCCCCAGACCCCTCCGTAGCGGCTAGTAACGACCATATGAACCCCTCCCCCCTTTCAGCGTTACGTAATTTATGAATGGCCCCCAATAGAATATAAATACATTTTATGTAAATTATTTGTAATTTAAATTACATCTTACCAACCTTGCAATAAAAAAATTGTTTAGTTTTTATATTAATTTCAGTTACACTTAAAAATAAGCTACCAGACACTCACAACTGATTTAAATTTTACCATCTGTTTAAAGATTCTTCAAAGCTTTAAAACATTTATTTGTACTCCATGAGGCCATTTATTTCCGCAGTATAAAAACACCCTGTAAAAACACACCAAATTTATTTAAAAGCATACGTAATAATTTAATGGCTGGTGCTTTTAAATTACTGGACAAAATCATTAATTTTGATGTCATAAAAAAGAACTTTTGAAATAGATAAATCCTCATCTTCGGCTAGAGCGCTTCCAAAAATTACAGAAAAGCATATCAATCCCAATGCATTTGAAAAGATGTCCTGCAGACTGGCACTTCAAATATTTTCAAAAACTATGGCGGCAGCTATTAACACATGCGTCAAAAATAAATTAATTAATAGTAAAGAAGGATCAGACACGGCCGATTTTATTTTATTTATGAACAATCTCTTTGATGCATTAAACAGTGACAGACTGTTTGACAAAAAACTATTCCGATGCGGCGTAAGTGATAAAGATACCGAAATAATTGACATTCTTAAAAAAGGTAAAGAAATTTTTAGCTTACTAACTAAAGTTACCATTAAAGCTAACAAAAACAAAACCGATTCTCTGCCGAACTTAACAGAGACCAGACCTCCATATTTTGATGGAATTGTTTAAACAATTAATGGTATATTTGGACTGTTTGGGGAAGAGAAAAATGACAAAAATAAATTTTTATTAACAAAAAGGTTGAATCAAGATTTTTTGGAAAATATGTTTTCTGTACGTGGATCTGTACGTATTCATTTCGCTTGTCTTTTAGAATTCAGACCATAACCGGACTTTTAAAACCATCAAAATATTCAAACTGCTAGGAGGACTCAGATAGTTCAGTCTTACTTCCATTAAATAGTTCACAAAAGAATGAAAATATCCACAAAACTCACATTGTTTTAGATTTTAAACGATAAACACACTCTTCCTTTAAGATTAGTCCAAAGTCCAGAATCTTCTGTGAATAATATTCAAAGAGGCAAATTATTATGCAAAAAACTAAAGGATAGGTTTCACTGCTCAATATGTTCTGATTTGTTTCATGATTCCGCACTAGATAATAACTTATTTAATGCTAAAGAATTATTTTTGTTACAAAAAAATTATGGTGGACACGATAAAATGTCTGCCTACCGATGAAATTGCATCTTTGGTCCATAAAACATTTTTGTCGTTTAAAAATTATTTTGAGATTATCAAACATAAGGAATCTGTTGGGTCAAAACTAAATAATAACCTCTTAGCAGAAAATGTGGGTTGGTTGGGGAATAAAGAAGATCGCTGCTATGAACATCGAGCGTTTTTAATTGAACATTTGATTTTAACAAACATATTCAAATTCTGCAAGTGGTCTAGAGATACTAAAAAGAAATTTACTCAAAAGATTAAAAATTTACAAAACAAATAGTCAACAATTTTTAACAAATTTGTGCTTTTCCAGAATACTATTATTTTTTTAAATTTTTATTTAAGATAAAATAAACCATCCTTGTCATACGAATCAACCAGTCGTGTGAACAGAAATACTGACTAAGTCCAGAAAATTCTATAAAGTCTATACGCCATCATCGAGTATAGACCCGGCTTGCATTTGCGAAGCCATTTCTTACTTTTCATAGCTTAAGAGTTGTCATCAGGTAACATCCCCATGTTGTTTTGTTTTTTAACATTATTGCTGCTCAGTTATATGCTGAAACTGAGCACCAACTTTCCCTTTGACCTTGGCTTTCCCAAATCGGCATATAAGAAATACATATAATTCGTAAAAAAAAAAATTAAAACATTGGCCTGTACCTACTTTATCCTTAAAACCGCGCCACGCGAAAATTCGATAGGGGTACCGAATTTTTGCATTAGGTACAAAATAAAACTTTAATTTCTTTAGTAAATTATGCGTCTTTTTTCCGTGTTTATTTGGGAAAGTCATTCGTATCTCAGAGCAAAATAGCAGCAACAATGTTAAAAAAACTGAAATAGTAGAAATGTTAGCTGATAACTACTCTTTGGTATACATGTAACGATACTGCTTTTAGCAAATTAATTTTTTTTAAAAACGGACTCCCTCGTTTTAGAGACTAGCGTATAATTTAATATATTTTCCTTTTTTTCAAATCATAATTTTTTATTATTACTTGGTGTTCCTTGAAGGGTCATGCAATGTAGGTACAAAAAAACTACATAATAAAATGTTTTATAATACTGTTTGCTTGTCCATAAAATGTCACTCATGATAATAAATGGTGCATGAAGCAAAACAAGTTTTGATCTCAACAGATTTAATGTACAACGGTGAACAACAAAATAGTACATCTAATTCACAGTCTATGTTCCAGTTCTCTAAGAAAAACCATTAAGAAATACTTGCATTTTTTTAACCACGACCGTACAATACGAGTAGATCGGGAGCCTTAAATCTAGCAAGATGTGCCTCTAAAAATATATTAAAAGTAAATTTTTAAACAAAGAGCATCAAACTAAGAAGTAAAAAGTTTAATGAACATTTTTATAAACAGTTAAGACTGAAATAGTTTAGGCTCAAACAAAACTTCTCAAATAACTACAATCTGTTTAGTGGAAAATTTCACTTTTGTTTTTACTTTTATGCGGTTCATTTCCATTGTGTCAAAAATTTTAGTTTAAAATATTTTTCATTTAACACACTCATTTTTTTTTTCATTTTTAGCACACGGAATACTTCATCTGAAATTTATCAGTGTCTAACCTACTATTTTAATGCGGCTAGTTTTATTAATACGGAACAGCATTAATAATTAACGTTTTCCTATTTCCAATTTTTTTACTCATGCTATCTGTGACCGAAATTTCTGGGCATAGGACTTCTTGCTTCAATGCCAGTTTAATTATTATTAAAGCACAATATTTTTTCTTTTTGGTGAATAGCGCAGCATGCCTACCATTTACATTTTATATTTTCGTGGTTCGTCAAAACGAAAAAAAAGCTCAGCACTTGTGTCAATCTATCTTCAGCATATCTCGAAAACTGATGAACTCCAAAATTTTAAGTATGTACGATTTACTATAAGCCCGTAAAATTAAAATATTTAAATTAAGTTGTCAGTCGACGTTAGTCGTGTCAGCCCTGTTATTATAATTGAAAAATTCAATTAGTGTAATAAACAAACAGGATAAAAACTAAAAATAATTTTTTGAGATTCTTGTCCCCCTTATATTTCCAAAATTATTACATACAAAAAAGTATGGAGACTTGTATAATATCAATTTCAAGTTTAATTTTAGAAACGATGTATCCACTAAAACCAGATCATTAATTTTAGAGAGTTAAAGATCGTTAGTAATAAAAATCAAAATTTAATTTAAAAAAATGTTGCACTCTTAAGGTTCCCTGTAATGTTCTAAAAGTTGTATAAACAATAACTTGTCGATCATTTTCTAAAATCTTAAATGTGTTTAGGAATTACAATTTTTTTATTAAAAAGTTTACATATTCTGCCCAAGATATCTGCAACCGGCAAAAGAATTTAAAGAATGCAATGAAAGGCTTAAAAACGTTACCAATTTGTTTGTAAACCAGATGTGGTAAGAAAAGTTTAAATCTTAACGGAAAATGAAAAAGTTTTTCAAAATTGGTCTGCAAATAAATGGGCAATGTTGGTTAAGCCTTCCCTTGCATGCTTGAAATTATTTTGCCGGTTGCAGATATAATGCGCAGACAATAATAGAAATAGCTCAATGTATACCTAACAGTGTGGTTTTATCAAACAAGCAATATTACTTAGATTATATTATTCTGGTATACCGTAAAAAATGTATGCAAAATTTTATATTTACCAATATAATATAAATAAACATACTATGTAATAGTATTGTTTTTCCTGACCGTTTAATTATAATATATGGTTTTATTTTTCCATGGGGTTGCGGTCAAAATGTTTACATTAAAACAATAGTCATCTTTGACGTTTCGGTTTATTGACTGACTAAACCATCATCAGAAAGTTAACTACAAATTTTTAAGAAGAACTTATTTTATCAGGTTTACTAATAATAACACAAATAGACATACCTTTTAACTATGATGAACAATCTTAGCACTAATACTACTACATTTTAACAACCATGTACTCTCTACGAGACACAGAGTTAAACTATTATTTACTAACTTGCCTTAACAACCAAATTTGCATCGTACCTTTTAGAAGGTATAATGGATGGAAAATCCACTATAGGTACAAAATGTTTTGTGAATAATGCAAAAATTTTATTTTTATGACATAATTAGGCCTCCATAAACTGAACTTAAATTTTCGGTATCTGACCTGAAATTGATGGTGTTATTGGTTTTTTTAATATGAATCATTTCTTAAAACCAATAACACCATCAATTTCAGGTCAGATACCGAAAATTTAAGTTCAGTTTATGGAGGCCTAATTATGTCATAAAAATAAAATTTTTGCATTATTCACAAAACATTTTGTACCTATAGTGGATTTTCCATCCATTATACCTTCTAAAAGGTACGATGCAAATTTGGTTGTTAAGGCAAGTTAGTAAATAATAGTTTAACTCTGTGTCTCGTAGAGAGTACATGGTTGTTAAAATGTAGTAGTATTAGTGCTAAGATTGTTCATCATAGTTAAAAGGTATGTCTATTTGTGTTATTATTAGTAAACCTGATAAAATAAGTTCTTCTTAAAAATTTGTAGTTAACTTTCTGATGATGGTTTAGTCAGTCAATAAACCGAAACGTCAAAGATGACTATTGTTTTAATGTAAACATTTTGACCGCAACCCCATGGAAAAATAAAACCATATATACTATGTAATATATTTGTAATTTAAATTTTCTTTTCTCTATTCGTAATAAAAAAAAATTTGTTTAGTTTTTTATTATTAATTTCGGCTACACTTAAAAAGGAGAAATTAAAAACACCCTGTAAAAACACAATTAAATGAAATTGTCATCATTTTCGTGGAATAAATTAGACCATTAATTTTTAGTTACCTAAACCTTACAAATCAACAGATATACCTACCCTTTTTATATTAGCGTAGTTTATTAACGCGCTATGTATAATAGAACCTGTTGTATTTCTTATACGAACGTAAAATTAAAGAATCCGACAACCCTGTCCTTTAAATCGTCAAGCGTTCGAGCGCCGAAATCAAATTTTGCTGTAAATCTGCCGGTCTGCATATTTGGCCAGCGCCTCTCGCGGTCTACCGAATAGTCTTACATGATACTTCTATTGCGTAGCTATTATTTTCTTTGACATTACTTACCATCTGTCGCGAATTGAAAACAGCTATTGCCACGATTATATTTAAACGTGTAATATTATATTATAGTCGTAAGATAGGATATGACCCCTATACTACTTCTGAGTTTAAAATGAATAATTAAAGAAGAAGTTTCGATGGGAGCAATTAAAACGCATACTTAGTTATATTGAGGAATATTTTTATTAACATTCAAAAGACTTAAATTTATGACATAACTAATGAGAAGGTTGAATTTGATGCATTTTAAGGAGTTTGTTAATATCAGGATCAATTTTACTTAAAAACAACCGTAAGTCACCGCGTTCAGTAACATGAAGCCGATTTCTCTTTTTAGTTACCAACGTTGCTACAGCACTAAATCCACGTTCAGCTAAATAGGAAGATGGGAATGCTATCAAAAATCGTTGAACAATCAACCATAATCCTGGGTACAGTTGTGAAATCGGCTTTTGCAGCCAAAATTCTTGGTAGCCATTCTTGAATTTAATTCTTAATTCCTCATTTGTCGTCAGTTCTATTAGTTCTTCTAACTGGGATGATCCTGCTGTGTTAACATTTGAAAAAGGATCCAAAACCCACTCTGGTATGCCCATGTTTAAAATGTCCTGGAATCGTTCCTTGAAATCTCTGTGGAGGTTTTCCAAGTGTTGACAGTAAACAAGCAAGTCGTCGTTGTTGAGTGATACTCCTGATAAATTTGGGAAGTTATTGAATTCCCGTCTGCCGATATTTCTTTTGTATAATAATAGTTTGGATACGAAAGCAGTAAAGCTATTTTTTGTCTTAATCAAGTTTAAGTCATCACCTTGAAGCTGGAGGTTGACATCATTAAACAATTTATACAGGTCTGTCAAGTAGCAATAGCGTTCTTTGATGAGATGAGGTTGTCGCGCAATTCTGGGTCTTTGTTTACTAGGAACTCTATCACAGTGTAAAGCATTGAAACAAGTTGGTTCGGTTTTACTACTATATTGATTGAAGTTAATTATTACGGTACATTATATTTCTTCACACAAGGGCGTACCCAGGATCTGAACTAGAACTCATATTATTTTTGAGGAAGGTGGCAGGATGCGAATTCGGTTGCGAAGATTATAACTTTATTTTTTCTTCTAGGGGGGGGGGGGGGCAGCTGCCCCACCCTGCCCCTCGCTGGGTACGCCCTTGTCTTCACATAATATAAAATGATAACATAAGCAATATGTGTTTGTATTATAAACAATGTTTATTGGGTTACTGGTAAACACTTAGTACTTACCCAATGCTGATCTATGCATCCTTAACTAGGTTGAATATTAAAGGTATATAACCTGTACCCATTACACCTCCCTTTCCGAAAGAATGACCTCCATCAATGGCCATTTAATGGAGGGCATTTTCCGAGACCTATCCGGAATGTAATTTCAACTATTAAGTAAGTGTATATATCAGCAATGAGCATTGAGAAATTACATTTTTTTTTAAATTAAAAATTATAATAACACATCAAGTATCGAAGGAAATAAATGATTTTTATTGCTATGCCATCAGTCTACGCGGTGTTACATACAACATTTTATTCAGTAATTTAAAGGGTTAGCAGTTTTTACTAGTTACCCATAAAATAATTAAGATTTAGTAGGAATGACAAATAAGCTAAATTTCCTGATTAAATATGTTGTTTGTACTACCCATATTTTTAACAATCAGCTGTAAATATACCTACGAGTACAAATAAATACATATACACATGTACATGATAGGGGAGATTGGGTACGATTGTAACAATTTTTAGAAATGATTTTTTCTCAAATATGGAATGAGTTAGGTTTTACAAAATAGTGTTTTTAAATAGGTTGCACATTTATTTTCAGCACAAATATGAGAAATCTGAGATATGTTAATTTATATAGTTTTATAATTAAAAAAGATTGGATTACTGACACTCTTACAATTGTACCTCTGGGATGGGACAGTTGTAACATCGAGGCGGGACAAATGTAACATCTTCAAAATATGAATGTTTTATTTAAAGCAAATGTAATTAAAATGCATTGAACCTAACACAAACGTTAAAGTACGTTTACGATGAAATAAAACAACAATGACTATAAAAAATAAATGTTAACTCTCTTTAACCAAGCAAAATGTGAATCAACTGATAACGTCAAACATAACAACAAAGGCCACTGGCGCACCCAGGATTTTGTTCTGGGGGGTTATTTTGTCTTGGGGAGGGGGGGCTGTAAGTTTGCAGCGTGAGGTGAGATATCACAATTCGACGAATTTTTTCAATTTAAAGTGCACTTTTTAAATTTTTTTGTGTCTAGTATGTTGGTCTGGGTGCGCCACTGACAAAGGCATTATTTTATAAAAGTTTTACAAAAGTAAGAATAATGTTAATCTAGAACCACACACAATCTTGGATTTTTCCAAGCAAAACCAAAAATACCTACTAAACTTAAACATATTTCGTAAAAGAGTTACATGGCAAAGCTCCAAATCTCTAGCAACTTGTCGTACTGAAAGATTCTCGTTAATGACTAAATGCGCAGCCCTCTTCATAAGGTTTTCTGAAGGTCCCTTAGTCGTCGTTCTCCTTCTTTGTCCTAAAGTAAAACATGGAGGATGTGGGTACAATTCTAACATGTTACAAATGTACCCTTCGGTATTGTTACAATTGTATCGACCTGACATTCCTACGATTTTTAGTGGATTATCAAAACAGAGCAAAAACTAACCTTAAACTGCTAATAGTATTCTAAATAGGCATGTTTGTGATACATACATATAAACATATTTTAAGTGTAAATGTAAAGATGCGATAGTTATTGAAAAAATGATAACCAATATTCATTTTTACTTACGAGTCGAAAAATAAAAATGTCCTCTTTTTGATATCACTGCACCATCGCACGATACTCAATTGCCGTTAGATTATACTACATTTTGAACTTGACTGACTGACACGTTGCCAAATTTATTCATTTATAATTTAATAAATTATAGCCAGTGTTACATGTGTACCGCGTTACAATCGTACCCAATCTCCCCTACATGAAACCTGAAAATAACCAAATAAATATTTTATTTTAGTACGCTTACATGAATATTATTATTCAACGAGACAATAAGTGTACAGGGGTATTAATATAAATATAAAGGAATAAAAGTATATACCTAAATATATAATAATATAAAGGAATAAAAGTATATATAAATATATAATAATATAAAAGAATAAATGTATCGGCAGGCCTGTCAACAAATATCTTATATAATTAAAGACTAAATACCATAATTAATTACAATTAACATACTTTTTTATACGATTTTTATGAATTTTATATTGTTTACCATTGCTATCTTTAAGAATGCAATTGACACCCTCTGTAGAAACAACAGAAAAGGGTCCATCGAACCACGAATCTAATTTGTGACGGTCTTCGTTAGCACCGTATACGTCTTGTCTGTATACGGTGTCGTTAGTGACTAAAACTGAATCACCTGGCATAAGAATTAATTCATTAGATTTAATATCAAGTTTAGTTTTACGTTCTCTTTTAGCTTTGTCGAGATATTCTCTAGCCCTTTTGTGTGCTAACTGTAATCCGTAGCGAACTTCCTGGTCATATGCATCTACATTGTAAATTGGGTCCACCCGCGACTTTATCAGTTTCTCGGGAATGTTTGCTTTTTTTGCAAATACTAATTCGAAGGGGGTATAGTTATGATAAGTACTAGGGGTTGTGTTATAACAAAAAGCGAAATATTTCATCCAGACATCCCAATCTGTCCGTGTTTCGTTAAGATACATGCGCAAAAATTCGTTTAGAACCCGGTGATTTCTCTCACACCCCCCTATAGTCTGACTGTGATAAGCTGTGGATATGCTGTGATTTATTTTCAAAAGGTGCGCTAGGTTTTTAAAAAGTTCATTCTTATATTCAGTGCCCATATCTGTCCTAATTTCTTTTGTAGGGCCATATATAAGAATAAAATTTTCAAAAATTGATCTAGCTACTGTGGCAGCTTCTTTATTACGTAAAGGAGCAATCACTACGTACTTAGTCAGCTCGCACTGGATGGTTACGGCGTAAGAGTTACCCATTTCAGTTTTTTGGAAAGGTCCTATTGTGTCTATACAGACAATATCAAAAGCTTTTTGAGGTGTTGGTGTTAACGTGAGAGGTTCAATGTGCCTGGATTGAACTTTGTTGATTTGACATTTATGACACTGTCTAGTATATTTTGCAACATCTCGCGACATGTCTTTCCACCTATAAAAAGCTTTTAATTTTTTTAGAAGCCTCTTTTGACCACAATGTCCGCCTAGCATAGGATCATCGTGAAACGTTTTTATTAAATTAGATCTTTCACTTTTATCTGTTACTAGTTTTTGAGGGGTACAGAGTACAATTGTCAATTTTTTAAATATTCCTTGCCCATCTTTTTTAACTTCATTCACGGTGCACCGATTAAAGATTATATCATTTAAGTTTAATCTTAATTTGCTAAACTTACACTCATCAGCCATAGTTTCAAGCTTAGATAATATTCGCTCTAGTGCAATATTATCGTTAATGATGGGTAGTGTAGCTTTTTTAATTACTTTTCTTTTATTAATGATTGATATTTTTACATACGTACTACTTAATTCGAATTTTAACAAGGGCAGTTTTAATACTTCATAGTTATTCATAGCTTCATAAACTTGGGGTTGTAAAATTGTGTCTATAATTGGGATTTCTATATTATCTTTTGATGTCCTTGACATAGATCGGGTAACTGCAAGTACTTGAGATGCATTACAGTGTATTTCTTTTAAATTCTCCGTATTTAATCTTGATAACGCGTCCGTGCCTACATTGTCTTTTCCTTTTATATACTCTATTTTGAAGTCAAATTCCTCTAAATCTAAACGCATTCTTGTAAGTTTTGATGAAGGATCTTTCATTGAAAATAAATATCCGATTTTACCAAAAATTTTTGGTCATACAAGTAACAACCAAAATGTCTTATAGCCCAGTGAATTGCGCTTAATTCTTTTAAAATTGTTGACTTATTACTTTCTCCTTTTGTAAAAGCACGGGACGCATACGCAATCGGTAAATCTTGCCCTTAAAAAGTTTGTGAAAGAATGGCTCCACAGGAATCTTTCGAAGCGTCCGTTGTAAGAATAAATTTCTTAGAAAAGTCAGGGTACTGCAAAATTCTAGGACTAGTCAAAGCATTTTTAAGATATTGAAATGAATTTTGACAATCTGTTGACCAAGTAAATTCAGCATTTTTGCTTGTTAATTTATTTAATGGATTAGTCATTGATGCAAAATGCGGTATGAATCGTCGGTAGTAATTACAGAACGCTACGAATCTTTTTACTTCGTCAGCAGATTGAGGTGTCGGGTATTGTTTTATAATTTGATATTTAGAATCATCTGGTAAAATGCCTTTATCTGTTATTTTATGACCTAGATATGTTACCTCTTTTCTAAAAAAATTACTCTTTTGCGGATTGAGCTTTAGGGCTTAATTCCAATTTGGATTCTCTCCACCACTATCTCCAATCATGCAAACCCCACATTCTTTTTCTGACCGAAACCAAAATCAGCTCCAAATCCTCAACCAATCATCTCCTGTTTCCAGGATATGAACTTCTGTCATCTTTTCGTCTTCATGGTGGGGTATGTGCCTACGTTCGCAGCAGCCTTTCTTGCACCAGACTCCCGAACCTGGAATCAGGCCAGCCCGATATTCTCTGGCTAAAACTCGCCCTTAAATATTCTACTAAATTTATCTGTTGCATCTATCGCTCCCCATCAGACAAATCCTACAATGAGGTCTTTGACTTTCTCTCGGCAAAAATCGACCATCTCATCTCCGAATTTCCCTCCGCTGAAGTTATCGTCCTAGGCGACTTCAACGTCCATAGCAAGGAATGGTTAGGATCCACAAAAACACCCAGAAGGCAGAGCAGCAGAAAACTTCGCAATCAGCAACTCGCTCATCAATTTGATCAGAGAACCAACATACTTTCCCCGCGTTTCTACCCATAATTCAAATCCTCTAGATCTTTTTCTTACCACCCATCCTGAGCCTTACTTAACATCTGTATGCGCTCCCCTTGGTCGTTCAGATCATGGCCTCATTACCGTCTCTTGTCCCATACATCCCGAGTTTGCTGAAATCATGCCAGAACGCACAATCTGGCACTACAATTCTGCCGACTGGGATGGTCTTCGAAACTTCTTCTCTGCTTTCCCTTGGAACCCTGTCTGTTTTTCCACTCCCGATCCCTCCGAAATTTGCGCTCATATCACAGACATTATTCAAGCAGGTATGGAAGGTTTCATTCCACATACCCGCAAGAAACCTAAACTCCACCATCAAAAGCCATGGTTCTCCAAGGGCTGTGACAAAGCCAGGCTCAAAAAAGCCCAAGTTCACAAAAGGTATTTTCAAAATCCTACACCCGAAAATCGTCAAATTTTCACCGAGGCCAGAAATCAATACAACCAAACTATCTTAGAGTCCAAAAATGCTTTTAACAGCCGCATAAAAGATAAAGTGAGTAGTTGGTTATCACAAATACGAGATATGGATCCAGGGAGCCAGCAAACCTGACCAATCCAGCTATTTCTCGATCCCCCTACTAAACCAGCTATTTCTCATTCCCCCTACTCCACGCCCCACCACTTTTCCCCACTCCACACCCTACCAAATCCCCCTACTTCACAACCTATCAAATCCACACACTCTTTACCCTCATACCTCTCATCTGAAGAATGGGGGGATATCTGGAAATAAAATATAAGCCGGTATTACTTAACAAATAGCATAAACATGTCAGTACCAACCTCAGTACCAACAGACCTATCTTGGGATACGGAGCTCTCTGAAACTTACGATCCACAAGACTACATACAAAAGAATTTAATTTTAAGAAAACCTCCACCTAATCTCTCCAAGAGTGCTAAAAAGAAATTTCGAGAAGCCGAGCGAAGAAGAATTCAAAAATTGGAAGAAAACTTAATCAAAAATTGGAAGCAGACTTAAACCAAAAAAATGACATGTGCAGCCGTCAATTTATTAATGGATCTTATGAATGACAAACGACAACTTATTGAATTGAGCTTTGAAGAACTGAAACTAATACCTTTGGAGTACCTTATTAGATATGCAAAACCTTTAGAATTACTTGAAATTTGGTCAAATTTACCTGAAGAATATAAGATGAGCTTCAATTTACAAATTAATTTACCATGCTTCCTACACTATAATCGGCCAGACTGGAAAACCCATTTTGATGGACCACCGTCGTCCCAATGACAGTGTTATTTTTGTAACTTCTCAACTCAGCCTGTAAATATTTAATTTATAATAAAAATATGTATTTCAATAGATTCTGTATTATTTATATCTAGGTAGAACAACATCAGGAAATACAAGAATCAATAAAAAATGGTATTCATGAGAAACATCACATTTGTAAAAAATCATCAAGCTCAATAATAAAAAAATGTATATTCTAAAACATGAAGCTAATTGTCTGGTTCAGCTAACGCTTCTCACCTTATGCGAAGGTAATGCAAAGCCAATGACTTTAATTTTTATAACTTGCATCTCCGTTCCCACATTCGCTTCTATTTTTTATTTTAACCCATCCTGTATAATTTAAACCGTCTTTATCATAGCAGAATCTCATTAAAATAAATGGACAATTTAAACGTACTACCTTAACGTAATATTCTGCTCTGCAATTTACTAAGATCGAAACAACATACTGGAATATAATTACTTCGAAGTCTTCCAACATTGACCGGTCATTCGCAGGTACTTGTTTTAAAAAATATGAATCTAGGTACTTTCCACAGAGACGAACTACAGAAAATATTTCTTAGTTAGAATAATGAAGCCAAAAACGGAGTATGTAGATAATTTTAATCAATCAGTAAAATTGTTTTTTACATTTAAATCAATTATTAAAATTGTTTTTTTACAATGTTGCCAATACCATTAAAAATATTATGCACTCATGCGTTGATATTTTAAATTCGCAAATACTCTCCTGTCCTAGCTTCATTTTTACAATCTTAGTTCACTGCCCGGTCAATGTCTAGTTGGATTCATTTTTACAAAATCTAGGCGCGTTCACCGGGCAACGAGATGCATTTTTACAATCCTAGATGCTAGTTAATTATTCGCTCATGTTAGGCCGACGGGATACATTTTTACAATCCTAGATGCTTGTTAATTATCCAGTGAACGAGTATATTTTTTCGACTTTGGTTTAATATAAATGCAGCCAAGAGTTGCTCGAAGATCATTCACAATCTCTAGTTTGTGTAGAGAGTTACTTATTTACATATATTACAAGTTTCCAAAAAATGCCTAAACCAGCAATTAACATTTTACAAAATCTACTAATCAAAGAAGAAAATCCATTTGATGGTGATGTTCCGAAGCCAATAATGGAATTTTTTTTCGACAAACCAGCTTCACCACTACAGTTTCATACACCACCGCTGTCACCAACAGTAAGAGAAACCCATTTAGCTGCAAACTACATTGAACAATATCTTGATGATCCTGACTGGGAAATCCAACTTCAATCATCCACTCCAGTTGACCCCTGCCAAGCTGAAGTGGTACCGTACCAAGCTGACCATCCATGTAATCCGGACTGGGAAATCCAACGTCAATCATTCACTCCAGTTGACCCCTGCCAAGCTGAAGTGGTGCCGTACCAAGCTGACCATCCATGTAATCCGGACTGCGAAATCCAACGTCAACCATTCATTCCAGTTGTCTCCTGCCAAACCGAAGTTGTTCCATGCCAAGCTGACCATCCATGTAATCCGGACTGGGAAATCCAACGTCAACCATTCATTCCAGTTGTCTCCTGCCAAACCGAAGTTGTTCCATGCCAAGCTGACATTCCAGTTTTCCCATTACCGATGCTAGAACCGTACCAGCTAGAAAGCCGCCAACAAAGGTGGTTAAACCACCTGAAAGAACTAAGGGAACTTAACACGATAATTAGCGAAACTAAAAACAAGAAAAAAATGGCAGAAGAAGAAGTTAATTATTTTGAAAAATTACTCACAATTCACGAAGAAAGAAAAAAATTGCTTATTTTAATGTATTCAAATACCAATAAACAACAGAATTTAATACAAGAAATTTCGAAAAGACAAAGGTTAATTTAAAATTTTTTTGTAATATATGTAAATAAATATCTCTATACAATCCTAGAGATTGTGACACATTTTATTTTGTTTTATTTACTTAGGCTAATAAAATCCCAATTATTTGCATAGAACTTAGAATAATTTGTAGGGAAATAATAGAATTTGTTAATTAGTACTTAAATCCAGGCTTTATCTCAAGTAAAAAACTGACAGTCATATTCTCCAACGCTAGTCAGGTCTAATTTGACAAGCAAAACTTTTAAACTGATAAGTGTAAGAATAAGACACCTAAGGTTTATACTCTTAATTTATTTCTGAGCTTTTTCGCAAATTTAGAAAGAACAGAGCAATTTTAGTACGTACAATAATAAAACTAAATTTATTACAGCAACTCGTTCCAAGACGAAAATCATTTGGAAACCAACTAAATCGCTGAAATATCATAACAATTCATAAGTTTTTAATGACGACTTATTAACAATGATAGGACAAAACATAGCTGATCAACTATAAGATCTTAATTTAAGCCAGTACTAAATTACCTTCCTAGTGAACCTAAGCGTAAAAATCTTTAAAATTAAATTAAAACAGGCTTACCATCGAATTTTATAGAATAAAACCAATTTCACTTCACAATAAACAGTATCTAAAACTAATTACCACATAAATCACATCGAAAAGAAACTTATTTAGTACTCGTAAATAAATAAAAAAATAATAATCACATAAATCACATCACAAAAAAGCTATTTAGGTTACTAAGACACGCTCTTAACTTAACTGTCTTTGTTCTTTGTTTCGTTGATCGTATAAGAGTATCGAGGTCGACTGGTCGCTAGCAGGAAAAGCAAGGTTGCCAGGTTTATATTTAAAATTTCCTAAGTTTTTATATCGTTACAGATTCACGACGAATTTAGATTTTTTTGCACAAAAATATTCACTTCAGTGTCCGTCTGTCACAGGCGATTTTGATTTGTTTTTTATACATTATTTTGGGAAAATCCCTTAAAATATGCTATATCACCCATATCACCAGAAGGACTACTCAGAAAAATCTGAAAAAATTCACGAACATTAACAATTAGGTGTAGATTGAAGGACAATTATATCCATTGAAATATTCTAGCGCGATCAATTGTTATAAACAATTAAATTGTTTATTTTCCTATAACTGTTAAAACGTTGGTTTTAGAGAAAAAGTTTCTTAACAAAAAATATTTCGTACGATATGAGAAACAACTTTTGTCCTTTCACATTTTTAAAAAATTTTAATTTAGCTCCGCACATACGCGTTAGTAGAGGGAGATGATATGTTCTGCACCCGCCGTCCACCGGTGGGATTTTATCTTGTGATCTATGACGTCAGTATCAAACCCAGCCATACCACAGTATCAAACCCAACCTGCGCGCACATACGTCACCTGTCATGCGCAATTAGGCTTGCGACAGCTAGGCAAGCAAGTTGGTGTTTTTAGCGAAGTCACGATGAGAACGATATGTAATAAAGTTATTGAAGGAAGAAAACGCTGAGTAGTAGGAAATTTATTTATTTAACCACAAGATATATCGATATTTAACAACTTTATAGACAAAATTAGTTAATAATATTTAAACAGGTTACTGCTACGGATACAAGTAAACTAGAAATACTGTTCATTGTTTCGGAGAAGAAAGTTTTTTGTTGGTTTGAACTGGTTTAAGCTACAAGGATGAGCATATATACATTGCAACAACAATTTGACTACATTTCCGATTACAATATGAAAGCTGTAACATTTAACGAAAATATGAATAAAATCCATATATTGTTTGCATGGCAGTTTGCGTATAAACAATCACGTATCAGCGACTATGAGCAGTATGTATTGGATCGCTACCGCTTTCAAAATAGACTGCAATATGCTGAAAAGCTCCTAAAGGATGTTTTGGATGAAAATTTTAGGAACAAAATTTACGAAAATCGTTTTAAATAATTTTTGAGTAGTGGTAGTAGTTAAGCTACCGGGACACTACAACCTATTCTATCTCGTATCCTCCCACCTCACCCATGTGGGCTTGAGTTGCAGTACTGAGTGGGGGAATATCTATAAATTTATACGCACACGGTTTCTAAAACATTATTTGCTAGAAATATGATTCAAAAACGAAAGCTGGTTGGTTGCAGAAAATTGGTGAAAAAACTTAAACAAGACGACAGAAGCAGATGTCCTGTGTGTTTACATTCCATGAGAAGAGAAGAAATTTGCACACCCAATTCGTGCACACACAAATTTTGTATAAAGTGTTTAACAGAGTGGACGAAAACAAACGCACATTGTCCTCTTTGCAGAAGATTCTATTTCTCAATTGTTTTAAAAGAGACTAAGGAAAAGATTCTTGTGAAGAAAAATTACAGTACTGATCAAGCTCTAGTGATATTGTTGTATATAAGTTACATGAATTTAATAGATATATCAGAAGTAAATAAAACCATGTTTTTAAATATAAAGTTTTTTATTTTATTATATTACATCTTTTTTTAATATCCAAGAATTGTGTGATTTGTCCATTCCCAACCATTTAACATAAACTTTATTTCCCTTTCTTCTTAGCACCTTTTCCACGAGATACACGTTTGAATGTTTGACTTTCTGCAACTCCGGTTCATAAAAACTACCTAAAATTATTTCATTTTTGTCATCTGTCAGCAAATATGTTCTTGGGTTGGTTAATTTAATTTCTTTAATTTGAAAAATTTCATTTGACCAGTTTGGCGTATAGCCCTTTTGAAAAGCCTCCCTGTATTTACTAACCCTAACATAATCCCCTTGTTTAAATTTGGATTTTCTGGGGTCAATTGTTTTTATATTATTATAAGTTGATTTTAGAACATCTTTTTCATTTTCTTCATTTATATCTATAGGTTTTAATCCTGTTAGTAGTTATAGTTAGTGCGTTCACCATCCTCCGTCCTCCGGAGGAGGTGATGGTGGAACTGCGCATGCGCTATATATCGCCCACGTGGGCGAGTGTTATTTGACCTTGACCTTGAGAAATGACCTTGACCTTGAGTCATGACCGTGGCCTTGAGAACTGACCTTGACCAACTCACCTGCCATAGTCATCTGTCATATGTCATCTGTCATGTCATCTGTCACCTGTCAACTGTCATCTGTCATACGTCATCTGCCAACTGTCATCTGTCATACGGCATCTGTCAACTGTCACACTCTTGGGCGTTAGCTACTTTGGTCTTAACTACTTGGGGCTGGAACTACTTGGGGCTTTAACTACTTGGACATCAACCACTTGGGCACTATCGATTGGAACCTAACTGCATCGGATTTAGTACTACTCCTTAAGAATATTATTAGTATTAAGTATTTCAGGGAAAAATGACGTCAAAAACTTTTTTCTTTATTTTGCCGATAGTAGGATTAGAACCTGGGACCTGCATATTACAACGTGGAATTACCAACGCTCTAGCCGACCTGGCCATCTGCTTCACATAAAATATTGAGTTCCGAACATAAAGGCTTGCGGCAGCTGGGGGGCAAGCAAGTTGTTGTTGTTGTTGTTGTTTTTAGCGAAGTCACGATGATAACGATATGTAATAAATGGATTAAAGGAAGAAAACACACAGTAGTAGTAGTAGGAAAATTATTTATTTAGCCACAAGATATATCTATATTTAGCAACCTTATATACAAAATTAGTTAATAATATTAAACAGGTTACTGCTACGAATACAAGTAAACTAGAAATACTGTTCAGAGTTTCGGAGAAAGATGGCGTTAGTGTAGAATTAGCAGCAGCAGGAGTACGAGGTGGGGATGTGGTCTCATTCTTGCACTCGCTAAGGAACGTCATCCATCCTGTTTCACCAATCGTCGAATCTTGAAAGAGAAAGTGAACCTTGTAGCGAAAAGAGCTGCTGCTGCTGTTTGATTCAGGTATCGTAGTGGAGAATACAGACATGTGATCAGCGTTCTGCGGGTTGAAATCCAGCAGAATCCATGGTCTGCTAGCGTTACAATCTCCAAAATCGAACAAAACAGAGGCGTTTTTCACATTTAAAGGTCGATATACGTAGAAGACGTTGTGTACTACTGCAACCAGCAGAATGAAGGACGAACTTAACAGAGCCATAGCTCACGTGAAAATGAGCTAAAGCGTTGGAGAATGGGGATTTATAATATCATAGAGGTGTATCAGTCCACTGGCTAATAACACCAACAGTGGTATTAAGAACAGAGAACTAACATGGAGAGTTCGGAGCGGTTCTGGTTGTATCTTTTTCAAGCTTCGCCGTGAGGCTTTCTTTTTATGTGGTCGACACTTCCACAATACTTGAGCTAGTCGACAATGCTGAGAGTACTTATAGTGATCGGCTAGTGGATCATCTCCTTCCTTCCAATCAGCAAACTCGCAATAACAAAATGCACATTTAACTATATCTAATCGCTAGGTGTAATAAAAACCAGCCTGTGCTAAGTCTTTCGGGCTAACTTTATTGGACCAATTTTCAAACGTAATCAGTCTTTCTTCAAAAGTACGAATAACGCCCAGACCGTCGTCTAAGCAATCAGTGCAATCTACACTGCGGCCAATCATTTTACATCTTTCTACTTAGACTAACCGAGCTATACTAAGAAATAAAACAAACAAAATAGGTTATATACTTTTACTCCATGTCATTTAAAAAACAATGTCGGAAATTATACAATATCTTAACATTATTACAGGCACAATGCCAAACATTAAAGTCCTTATGGTGAAAACATTCTACAACTTTTTTATATTTACTTAATTTAGGATCAGTCTTTAAAGGAATACTAAAGATAAGACAAGAATCAAAAATCTGTTTTAAACAAGTTGCCTTTAAGTCGCCCTTAACCAGAAATTTAGGAGCGTCATACAGAAGACATATGTCACGTAAAACGCTTTCAAATTGGTTCAAGTCCAAACAGCCAGACTCCCACATTAGTCCATGGTATTTTTCCTCCAAATGTTCAACTATCTTGAGATCTTCGGGTTTTAAAAATTTCCTACCATACGGAGGTTTGAAGAGAAAGCTGCAAAATCGTACGCCATCATATACAGCCAACTCCTTCGGTATAAACCCACTGGCTAAAGGGTAACCTTGAAGATCGATGCAAACTTCCTGACGTTCTTGAGTCATCTTGTACACTGGTTAGACTCGAAGGTAGCAGCGACGACGACGACGGTGTTAAACTAACTTCTAAACAGTTTACAGTACGGAAGGGCTTTAAGTAAGGTAAGATATACCACCACCACTGCCATCAATATCTCTTGAAACAGGTTTATTCCAAGCATTCAAACTGGATTAGGGTGCGAGGGTTACCACCAGCAGCAGCAGTCAAGCTTTTCCCCAAATATGCTAGAGTATACTGGACACTCGATCGATTCATGTTGTCAACCAGATCCTGCGACATAGTTTCAGCTATCCGTTGCGGTAAGTATGTTTGAAATAGTACATCCTCCTGGGCTAAGTCAATCAATGTCGCAACAAGAGCTCTCCCACAACGTGTTGTTACAAATTTCAATTTTTGAATAGGATACGCTACTCCTATAGGTAGAGTGGAAAGTTTTCTGCATTCGGGAAAGTTCACAACATCACTGTTAATACGAGCGTTAAGTTCCGCTAATGTTTGCTTGGAAATACTCATTGTAGAATTTTGCTAAACAGGTATCAACACACGCAACAGGTCTCGACAGGTTAGAACTGTATGCAACGAATGCTGAAACAACTATGAAATCTCTGCTAGAATCGAGCTGTATTTATTAGTGATAGCAGAAGCAGAGAGGGGTAGGAGGAGGAAAGGAGAGAGAGAGAGAGAGGGAGAGAGAGAGAGAGAGAGAGAGAGAGAGAGAGAGAGAGAGAGAGAAGGAGAAAGAAAAGAACCTTGAGCTTTAAACTATTTATTAGTATTATGAATCATCAGTATACATATACAGTTTATCAAAGTCATCTAACAATTTTTGCTGGTTGTAATGCAATAATTCCAGCATGTAATAACTTTGTTCAGACAGGTCTAAGTTACACAGATTGGTTACAATTTGAAAAAAGTTTTCCTTAATATCAACAAAACATTGAGCATACTGTAAAATATCATCATAATAGGTTCTAAATTGTAAACGTTTAACTAATTCTAATCTATAGTTAATTAAATGCTTAATGCTAACAATAGAATTTATATCATTACAAGAAAACGTTAAAGTTACATCATTGCTTCCAAGTCGAAATATTCGTTCGTTTAAAAGAATAGTACTGGATACGGTAAAATTTTCCGATGACGACGTCAGCGTTGTTGTCATACTACCATCAATATCTTCAAACATCTTGTCAATGATCTCCAAAAAGTCGTTCCAATCAGAATCGCTGAGGGAGACTGGCTGATGTTCAGGCGTTGTAGGAACTAGTTTAACACTTGGTATCATCCCCCTAGCAACACTAAGGCCCACAATTACTGTAAAATTACCAGTAGGATGGTAAAATTCGCCCAAGAGTTTATTCTCCTTGCGAATTTCTCTGTTACTTCGAAGAATCATACTATCTAGATATGTCCAATAGGGTGATGAGCTTTGAGAACTATCGTCTTCTTCTTCTGGAAACTCTGGAGCAGCAGCAGCAGCGGTACAACTTTTACTAGACATGGTTCACACTAAAATAGTGACGTCAATCAACGCATTAGGATTAGTATGAGTGTAGAGGAAACTATATCCCCACTCCACATTTATTGATGTTAAGTTCGAGAAACAGCAGTTTGGATAACGCCCATCCGCTTCCCATCTCGGTAAATTCGGAAGCTTTTTTCACTAGAGAGATCTGATATTCGCTGTAAAAGTCCTCCAAATTAGTGCTGGGAGAAATAACGCTAAATTTTATATTAAAAGATTTTATGTCTTGTTCTTGTGTGGATGCCAACAGATATCGACCATATAGCTCCATATTAACTTTAAGCTGGGGATAAGTCTTTAAAGGATCAGTGAGTAGAGTAAGAACCGTATCTTTGAGATCTCCTAAATATTGCTTTACATCGGTCGAATGTAAGTCACTTGTCAGATGGTAAGTTAGTATGCGGTTTTTAAAAGCAGTTCGAACCAGGTTTACATGAGAGTACAAGGTTTCACTACATTGCTGCTTATGTTTTGTGGTACGGTTATGAGCACTACGGGATAAAATTTCAGTATCACACTCCTTGCAATACGGCATGATTTCAACTGACGAAAACCGGAAAATGTTGACTATTTGTACAGAGATCGAGGTTAAACCACATCCTTAACCATATCTATCCAACTGTTATGAGACTTATCAAACCCAAGCCATTTGACATACATCTTTTTGCCCTTTTTACGCAAAACTTGTTCAATAAGAAATACGTCAGATTGTTTGGTTTTTTGCAATTCTTCTTCATAGAATCCACCACTAATGGGTTGACCGCTCGTATCCTCTAGCAAATAAGTTGTAGGATTGGTAATCTTCACCTGAGATACTTTAAACAACTCAGTGGTCCAATTAGGTACATAACCCTTTTCAAACACGTGCTTAGCCTTACTGATGCGAACAATGTCGCCAACTTTGAATTTTTGCTTTCCTACAACCTTTAAACGACTATAAACAGAGTCCAATATTTTCTTCTCATTACTCTTGTTAACATCCTTCGGTTTCATGCGGATTGTGTGATGTTTGGTGTTATTGTAATTACTTGTAACTTGTTCCAACAAGTCGATCCATTTATGATTACCATTCAAGGTGAACAACTTAAACAGGTGTTCTTTGAGCGTTCGAATTACTCGTTCAGCAATAGAAGCCTTTAAAATACTAAAGGTACTGTAATGATGTATCCCATGCTTCTTCATAAGACTTTGAAAGCTAGCGTTGTAATACTCTTTCCCATTATCTATCACCAGCTTTTTCGGAATCCTCCGAGACTGTTTGAGTATATGATCCATTGCATTAGTCACATCCTGAGCATTTTTTGACTTTAGAGGCCTGGTCCAGAGAATTTTTGAAAAACAATCAATTACAACCAAGATGTATTTAAATCCCTTGTTTTCACGAGCGTACTGATCGAGTTGAGCAAGATCGGAGGCAAACGTATGATATAAACCATACTGGATAAATCTGCGACGTTTAAATTTGATTCTAGCTGGTTTATGTAGCTCCTTAACAACTTGTTCTCTAGCCTTCGTAATGCCCTTAGCCATTATTTCCCAAAGAATGAGGTTCTGCAGCAAGATATCGAAGTATATACGTCTACATTTTAGACAGCTGGTGGACGGGAAGATCCTTTCTTTAGCAAATCAACTGTTTGTAATAATTTTGAGAGTTCTTCACGAATCTTTTTCATATCAACACCGATTGGTTTGAGAGCATTTCGAATAGCCTGATTGGTGTAAACTTTTAGGAGTTTTTCGAGGTCCTTGAATTGGGTAGATAGGCGATCCAGGTTTGTATCAAAAATTAAAGTCTCACTCTTGAATTTGTTGTCAAGCAGCTTAAGTTGGTCGGATACCGAGTCTGCATAATCCTTATTAGTTTTTGTAAAGGCCTCCATTTGCTTTACAATACCGCCGATAGAGCTGTTTACTTTTTGTTCCAACACATTTACTTGTCTCAGCATCTCCAAGTGGGATACTTGTATTTTATCATTCAACGATCTATCAATGGTAGTAGAAAGTGTAGTTAGCATACGCTCTACAAACTTTTTATTTACGGCATCAGCGACATCTGTTGGTGATTTGACGTTACAAAGCCGATGATCTCGAATATTGTAATCGCCATCTTTTGTAAGAGTGATCAAGTTGGGTGCTTGCAACACTCTCACTCTTTTCTGATTAGACGACGTGGGCAAAGAACGTCCAAACTTATTCATGATTACTGCGATACTAAGACATAGTAGCTTTAAACAAACTTATTTATAGAATTCAATTACTCCAAGGTGTTCCAATTCGTGCAAAATGCTCCAAATCTCGTTCATGTTATTATTGTTGCCAACCTGATTGGAAGCGTCTAGCTTTTTTAACCTCTCAACCAGCTCATTTACGTCATCATAGTAGACATATTCTTTGGGTTTTTCGTTGTATTCCATTAAGGCAGATCCGGATTTCACAGATCCGGATTTCTCAGACTTCGATCTTGTCAATATTTTACCCCCGGGCGAAGGAATTTTTCTGGTAGAACCTTTCGAAATTAGTGGTTTCACAATGGCATTGTATTTGTGGGATCTATTACCTTTCAACTGACCATTGTCTTTCAAGTATAAATCTGTTCGCTTTAAAATATCTCTATATTGTTCTTTATCGGCAGCGGTATTAAATTGAGGAACCTTGAGAAACAATAAATCGTAGAGTCCCAGAGTTCCTTTATACGTAAGGGAGCCAACTTGAATATATTCTTTAAGAAATTAACCGGTTCTGAACCTAAGCTCCAAGAATCAGTCACCAAATCATATTTCAGGCTGTTAGCATCTATTTCGGCAGAGTGCGACCAATATAGTTTCAGATAGTCTTGAGCAATCTTCGGATACTGCTCGATAAAAGTCTCAAACACTTCAGATTTTTGAAGAGAATCTTCAAAATTCTTTCTTATGTGCTGCGATGATTGTGTCGCAGGATCCTGAGCTGGTTCTTCAAACACATCATCAGCAGCAGCAGCATCATCCCCGTAGTGAGTTTCCTCGGTTAAAAATTGTACAGGAGGTTTCACTTCTCGAGTTACTATGGGTGGTTTAACTTTGGGTTTTACACCAACACTCTGTTCCACTTTAATCTTACGTTTCTTAGATTTTGCAGTGGCGGTGGTGGTGGCGGAAGCACTCACAAGCTTATTCAGAGGATCGGTAATCGGCATTAATAATTTATTAAGAGCTTCATCTTCTTCGCCTCGCTCCAACTTTAATGCTAAATACTTCTTTCTTATTGTTCGTGCAGCTTGGATAATCCTACGTTTAACGTCTTTATCGAGCTGGCTCATGGGGGTAGACATACTAAAAAAACAGATCCTGTTCTGGAAAAACAGCTAAAAAACAGACCCTGTTCGGGAAAAACAGCTAAAAAACAGGCCCTGTTCTGGAAAAAACAGCTAAAAAACAGACCTTGTTCGGGAAAAACAGCTAGGAAACAGCTAAAACAACTCCTAACCAGATCCTGTTTCTCGAGACTTAACACATCTAGCTTCTAGAACGCCAAGTGTTGCACTGAGTCCCGAGGGTTTAGGGTATGATATATGTATCAAACTTGCTACGATATCGGCCTTTAGCAATATCATTGTCTTTCACCATTACTAAGAACCCATACCGATCCTTCCAACATTCGGAACAAATATGTTTAAATGCATCGAATGTCATGTCTGTATTAACGTGATCATCGTAGATATGTTTCAAGTTTAAGTCATCCTGCTTAAATAAAATTAATACATTGGCATTGTCACGAACCAGCTGTTTCGGTATTTTCGAGTAAGTTTGCGATAAATAGAATGAATCAATCGCATGATGTCGGCCCATACAAAAATAATTACGTATTTTATCCTGCTTCTCACATGCTACGTCATCAAATATGAATACAGAGTGAGGTCGGGCACTGGCAGGATCTAAAACTTCATCATTATCGCTGTAGCCGAAATAGCCTAAACGGGAATGCTTCATAGCCTGTTGAAGAAAGTCGTACTTGTCTTGCTGTAGGGATTTGGAATACACGTACACATTCTCGAATTTTAAACCATTTTCATCAATCAAAAGACTAATCATTACATTGGTTTTGCCACAATTACTAGGACCACATATTAACGCTCGAATTGTAGAAGGCAAAAGTTGACCATGTTTGCTACTGAGGCACTTGTCTGTTTTCATATCGCAATTATAAACTTGGATTTTGAGTTTCTGCTTCTCTTGACGCATCTCTATAAATACTACTCTACACCCTCGCAGGGCTTCGTTATGAATGAGGACTCTGCAGGGTGCAGGTGTGTTAAATACAGCTATCAACAAGCTCCCGTTCGAGCTTCATTTGCCTGGTTATTCCTATTGCGGACCTGGAACCAAACTTCAAGAGCGACTGGCTCGAGGCGATCGACCAAAGAACAAATTGGATAGTGCTTGTCGCGATCACCATATCGAATACGCCAAGTCGACAGAGTTGGAACAAAGACATCGAGCCGATCGAGTGTTGGAGAACCGAGCTTGGGGACGAGTAAAGACAAACGATTCCAGTTTTGGTGAAAAAGCTTAAGCGTGGTTAGTAACTAACGCTATGAAGGTAAAACGCAAGCTGGGTGCTGGCAAGAAGAAGAACATGAAAACCCTATCATCAGTGGTCACTCTGCTTAAGAAACAACTTCGACATACGGGTAGTGGTGATGTTAGTAAGAAAAGGACTCTCCGTAAAATACTTAAAGCTGCCCGAGTAACGGTCAAGAAGGTTGGAGGTCGTAAGAGGATCAACGTACCCCGAATAATACCATTACCGAAACAGGGTGGGTTTCTACCCCTTATTCCCATATTTGCAGGACTTAGTGCCCTAGGGGCACTAAGCGGAGGCGCCGCGGGGATAGCGAAGGCCATTAATGACGCTCAAAGTGCCAAGGAGAAGTTAAAAGAATCGAAACGACACAACGAAACAATGGAAGCGATTGCATTGGGAAAAAAGGGTAGCGGCATGTATTTAAAGAAACACAAAACTGGTTATGGATTGTTTTTACGATAAATGCCAAAAAACTACCAATAAAGCTACCTGACAAACCGTTATCCGATCACGATATTAAGTCGTACGTCACTCGATTAAAAATACCGCATTTTCGAGGAGTATTTATGCGAGACACTTTACCGAACGCGCCCCTCAAAACAGAGTGAGGTGTTATTAATTTGGATCGGAACACGGGATCCGGAACACATTGGGTAGCTTACAAGAAACACGGTAATCGAGTTGTTTATTTCGACAGTTTTGGCAACTTGAAACCGCCCAAGGAATTTGTCAAGTACATGAAAAATGTTAAAATACATTTTAATTCCGATCAGTATCAGGATTATGGAATGACAAATTGTGGACATCTTGCTCTAGCATTTCTCTACAATAAGACTTTATAAATGCAGGTATTGGTGCTTATTGACATCAGTCATGTCACAGACATTCACGTTAAAAGGTCGCTCTCACCGTCTTGAAGCATACTTTGTACCTCCCATAGAGCTCGATTCCCGGTTTGATTACTCGTTAGCATTAATTTCGCTAAACACTTGGAACACGATTCCCAATATAGAAGAGGGACGAAACAAGTTTTATTACATTGTCAATAATCAGGAGGAGCGAGTATTGGAAATACCAACAGGGTCCTACGAGTTGGAAGATATCGAGCAGTTTCTACAACGTAAGCTCCTAGACCCCCGTGCTTCCGCAGACGAAAGGAATCGCATCTTATCGCTTAAACCCAATAACAATACATTAAAGTGTGAGTTAACCAGTGTCTACGACATAAACTTTAAGCCAAAAGACAGTATTGCAAAGTTGTTGGGATTTTCACCTCAACTGTTAAAGTCTGGCGAATTCCACGAATCAGATCAACCTGTGGAAATTATACAAGTTGTTACTATTAGAGTAGAGTGTAACATCATTTCCGGCTCGTATTACACAAATAATCCCGCACATACTCTTTACGAATTTTCACCAACTGTCGATCCCGGCTACAGTATAAATATCGAGCCAAGGAATCTAATCTATTTACCTGTGAACCAAAAAAGCATCTATAACATTACCCTCACGCTAATAGATCAGGATTCTAGGCCTCTTAATTTTCGAGGTGAAGAAGTAGTAATTCGATTAGAACTTAGACGAAATGGTTCTAGTATTTAAAGGGTATTTAAACACTACTACCTCAGCCGGCAGATCATTCAGTGATCAGAAGTCGAAGGGGTCACTCACGTTTTCAAATATATTATATTTGCAGTCTATAAGCAATCCTTACGGCTATCATGTCAGAAAAACTTCAAATCTTCAATCAGATCAAGAGCGATGAGTCGGTCATTCGTGAAGAATGGCACACTTATCACCCCTTTACCAACTCCTTTAATAACAATGACGAAATCGAGATTGTTATCAATCAGCAAGATGTCTTTTTGGATATGAGTGAAGCTCAACTCTACATCGAGGGTACGTTTAAGGTGGAAGCAGATGCCACTGGTAAGACCGGTACTTGTGATCTAACCAATAATGCTGGAGCCTTTCTCTTTGACAACATTTCCTATGAAGTCAATGGTAAGGAGATTGAAAAGATTCGAGATCCTGGTATTGTTAGCACCGTGAAAAATATGCTATGTTTAAATGAGCAGGAAAGCCGTGTTCTAGACATAGCCGGATGGAATTGGCCTAGTGGAACTATTAAGACCTTGGATGAAACTTCTAAAGACTTCAATTTTCGCATTCCACTTTCAATCTTGTTTGGCGTGTTTGCCGATTACCACAATGTATTAATGGGTAAGCAGAAACTTAAACTAGTTCGTGCTCGTCATGACGACAACTGCTACAAGTCCTCGGGTACTAAGAAGGCAACAATAACCTTAAAAACGGTTGTGTTGAAAGTGAGACATATTTACCCGAGTGATGCAGTGAAATTAAGGCTTTTGGATGAAATTGCAAAGAACAAACCGATATATATTCCGTTTAGAAATTGGGAACTACATGAACTGCCTGCTTTGGGAACAACAAAGCGTGATATTTGGACCGTTAAGACCATGTCTGAGAGAGCCCGATACGTCATTGTATTTTTTATGAAGAAGCGAAAAGATAACTTTGAAGCTGATTGTACCTACTTTGATAATTTAAACATCACCGACGTTAAGTTGCATTTAAATTCTGAAGTTTACCCGTATGAGTCGTTAAACCTAAACTTTGCCAATAGGCAGTTTGCAGAAGCCTATCAGATGTATACGGACTTTCAAAAAACCTATTTGGGAAAGCAGCGGTCGGAGCCGCTTTTGGATTTTGTCGCTTTCGCTGGCAGAGCCCTCTTTGTTATTGACTGTTCCAAACAAAATGAAGCCCTCAAGAGTAACACTATTGCCGTTAAGTTGGAGTTTCAAAGTTCCGAAAACTTCTCGGCTGAGTCACGGGCCTTTTGTATAATTATTCATGACCGAGTGCTCGAGTATCAGGCTTTAACAGGTCAAGTACGTGATTTGTTGTAGTCATTTCCTATTCAACCCTCTCAACACGATGAAGTTTGTTGTGGTTGACGTTCAAGGATTCAGCGTTCCAGAATTTCAAGCTAAAGAATTGGCTATTTACGATGGGAAGCAACTCAAAAACTATCTTTTTCAACCCGTCCGACCGTTTTATGAACTGTCCTATGATTGCCAGAAGCAAGTGATGTTTCTATATGGGAATGGACATGGTTTATACTACAATTCCGGCGAAACCGATTACAATGAACTTCACCGCATTATCTACAACGATCTACGGGATGTTGATGTCATCTATGTGAAGGGACATGTAAAGAAGACCTTCTTACTGGAAACTTTTTCCACGATGAAATATCTTAAGAACGTACCCGATATTGTTAATTTAGAATTTACTGGGGACAGTGTTGCTGTACCGAAATTAGCTCTAAGTAAAACCACTTGTTCTTATCATGCTTTAGAATATTGTATTTGTAGTGCTGAGAATTCAAAAATCCTGTATGAATATATTTATGATTTTTTACCTAAATAAAGAAGTTAAATTGTATTACATGTTTAATTTTATCCTATATTAGTAGACCCTCTTGAGAAATTTGGGCATTTAGTCTCGAGCGCATGGCAAAGACGGTTGACTGGTCAGTTAGATTAGACAAGCATTTGAAAAAATTACGCAAGCTGAAAAGAGATATTCAGTTTTACCAAGAAAAGAAATCTGTGGTTAGAATATTATTGAAACTTACCATTTAAACTTACCAATGGCTTCCTCCTCCTCCTCCTCCTCCTCCTCATCCGGTTGGGATAAGGTGTTTGTATCTCATTCGAGATGTCCTGATGTTCCTGTTCTGAAGACTGAGCCTAACCGAGTTTACGAGATTGATGATTTTATCACTGTCATTTTTCGTACGCTAGAAGAGGAACGCAAACAAGTAATTTTGGATACTATTGGTTATGGCAAAATTTTGAAGAATTTTTAAGCACTTTTGATTGTTTCAATACCCATTGGGTAGATATATTTATGATAATTGGACAGTACACGCTAGTGTTTCATCGCAATGGCGATAAGAGAAGTCTAAAGTTTGAAGATGCCACAACCGACAAGTATCTTTTTCGATGGACCGAGAAGCTAATACACCTATTTGCAAAGCATGTTTATGAATTGTATAAGCTTACTATTGAATATTATACTGTTACTAAATAAATAGTCTAACGTCGATTTGTTTTTTCTTTGCTCTAACTCAGGAAATAAAACACCAATATATACACAAAAACCCAACATTTATTAACGGGTAAAAATTTAAAAAAGTAAAAAAGTGACCGAACAGTGGCCCGTAACTCGTAAATAGAGTACAATCGTAAATAGGAGACAATAAACAAACAATATAAAAATAGGGTAAGCTTGGGTAAAATATACATATAAAGTAACTAGGTAAATACATTGAATAGGATAGATTAGGGTAAAATAAATACAATAATTAACTATCTAAAATAAATTACTAGCCTAATATCACAACCTCTAAAGTCTCACACACACATTTAGCTATCAAAGGGGATTGATGTAAAGTTAGCTATCGGTGATCAGTCTTAGCTCCTGGAATTTCCGATTATTCCTTATACTTTTCAATATCTCGATGACCCCAAGCAAGCGTGTTCTCTAAGTCACCGGGAATAAGATAGCGCTTATCGTCCGCGTGTGATAGCGCTACCTTATTTTTCAGTTCGACAAACATATCGTGTAAATGTGAACGGAAAGTGTTCATTTGTCGATGAATGTGAGTTCCTTCTACGTCAACCGCCTCCCTATAATCATCAAGAGTCAGTTCTTTCTTGGTGACGTAGTCAGGAACTCCCTTAGCTTTTTTCGTTAACTTTCCCTCCACATTTACACAATATGCTTTCGCCCCGGTACCGTAGAAATCCCAAATGATTTTTCCTGCATACTCATCTTTCATTTTACCCAAAATTGATTGGTTTACAGGAACATCATGTGGGTTATCTTGGGAGTAATTGGACGTATCGAATCTATCTAAATTTTCTCGCATGTCATGGTAGAAATTTTCGGTTGTAATTTTTAAAACAAGGGAATCGGTGTCAGTGTAGAGTAATACCGCGTTGTTGCCGTATTTTGGTTTAATATACCCGTACAAAAAGTCATACATAATAGTCTTGGATATTTCCAAGATGCTAAAACCTACGTAAATAGGCTTATTATATGTGACTTTTTGTTTTTTCATCTGGATAGCTACCAGGTTTTCGTTGAAAATAGCACGGTCTTTAAAATGAGGTTTCGAGATTAACGCTTCGGCTCCCAACCTTCTACCAATATTTTCCCAATGAGAAACAAGTTTAACATCTACCCGTTTCTCCACATTTTCCATCGTTTTACCAAACACAGCGTTGTTCATAAGTTTGAAGAAATCTTTTTCAAACTTATTTTTCGCTTTATTGCGCATCGCTGTGTTGAGATCAATGTATTTCTTTAACCATGGCGATTGATCAAAAGATATAACGCGATGAATTTTTGTGAGCTTAAGCCCATAATCTAAAGCCTGACGCAAATTTTGATAATGAATTATATTTTTACTCTTAGGTTTAAAATTTGGAATTAATTTTTTCATGTCTTGGAATTTCGATTCTGGTGGGGCTATGGATTCTGGACAAAAGGGTAGTTCGTTGTGTAAATAATGTAACTGTTCGGGATATTCTAAATCTACCTCTAATATATAGCCAGTTTTAGAATCATTCGCGACATTCATGTAATCTAAACTTTGAATTTCGGTCTCATCCAACCACTTAAAATTCCCCGTTGGTAAATATTGTGACATAGCGGCACCATATAGATTGGTGGCGTCCAAATACATGATGTAGGAAGTAGGTTTGGAAGCGTCATAATGAGGTATAAATTTATTATTTGCAAAAGCTTTTCTAACACTACACTGACTGACCCCACCGCGAATACCGTGTTTAAAGAAGTGTACCATGTCTAGATCTGTCAGTAATTCTAAAAGTAAAGTTAATTGATGTGGCCTTGAGTGCAGCGTCCATTGAAAGAGCGGGCGCTGTGAAGTACTGCGCAGGATCTAGACCGTAAGTACTATGACACACGTCTCTAAAACTTTCAAACACATCAGTTAATAATAAAACGTCAGATTTTAAATAAATATCTGAATATTCACCTAAAGTTTTGCATTCAAATAAATTCCAAACAGCCCAAGCACGCTTGTAATCCTCTTTGCTAATGTCTTCTTTCTTTAGCTGGTTGTAAAAGTCTTTATGTGATGGTAGTTTAGCATCGTTCAATTTTGCGAAACTATCCACGTAATTATATGGGAAGACACCCTTCTGTCGAATAAGCTGAAACTTATTTTCTTCCGCGAAATATTTTCTAACTTCTCGACATTGTTCTGGTTTTAAATTTTGACTAAGTTTATCTAGGCCGCTGGCCATGAAGCGAAAACTGTCAAGGAAGCGTAATTTTAAAAATACCTGCCGTTGTTTACCATCCCTGTTTTCGATGTTATCCACCAAAACATGTTTAGTAAAGGAGATGTACTTTTCCTTGTTTTGGGGGATAACATCCAGCTTTTCTTCGTTGGAAGCCAATTCCTTGACAAACAGGTGGGAATCAAAGTTGGACATATTATGGAAAAAGATGGGTATAAATTGCGGGATTTTGTAATTTAGGTTGCATACAGAGTGGGCGGGGCCTTTATAGCTCCCTACCAAGTGGTCGTGATCGTGCACGCGATCGTTTAATGCTACATCAAATGGCTTTTCGCAAATATGACACACCGTAGCATTTTGATGCTCAATCTCTTGTTCCGCAGAAATAGGTATCATGGGTACTACTTCCTTCATAAAGCGATTATAGATTGATTTACAATCAGTCTCTAAACGTTTTACGAATTCTTTGTGAGCATCCGGACCCCTATAGCTTCGGTAAATTGAATGAGCATCATCAAAGTCACATTTGATGTAGTAACCGAAAGAGTACGGGACATGCTTGTGTGTTCTCACAGTATATGACGTATCGGGATCCTGAACATTTTCCTCTGTATCAATAGGTTCAAGGATAGTTTCGAAATCGGCATAAACAACGAAAGGTACTTTTAATTTCTTTTCAAAGTTTGTAAATTTCAAAATATTCTCGGGAATCTCTTCGCCATATTTATTTTTTTTCAAATCTGTCGTTGGAACTTTAGCTAACACGTGCCCGCAATCATGTTCTTGATGGGCCTTTAATTTTTGTTCTGAATAAAAATACGATAAACACCCATCACATAAATACTTGGTAGCATGGCGTGAAGATAATTGTCTTGAGATCAGGCGAGATAAACTTCTTATTAAGCAGTAATGACTATTACCATAATCATCACTGATTACTAACAAATTTACATGTCGCTCCCTATTATGAGACTTTGTAAAGTATAAGGGACCAACGACTTCAATAATAGTTTTACCATCTTCGAACAGTTTCTCCAGTCCGTATATGTTGATAGAAATATTATTGAGTCGCTCAAACTTAGTTACATCGGTAAGTTTAATCGGAAATTCCATACCTGTAAAGTCCAACTCGTTTTCAAAAGGTAAATAGCTCGCGACTCTATTTGCAGGTTGAGTTCGATCCAAAGGATGTAAGGCGGCTAGGACTGAGCACATGAAACATTTTTGATCGGTATTCTGGATGTTCAAGACAGCTTTCTTTGCTTCAATCTCCTTTGGCAGCGGGATGTAGGAAGATGGCGTTAGAGGCTGGATCTTGTTGATTCCTAATTCTAAGTGGAGGAGTTGTTGGAGCGCCCACCCTGTAACAATAGAAATATCAATTAGGGAGAAATCTTAAACAGTTTTAAACTTTTTTGCAATAGTTTTACACTTACCACTATCCTTTTCCATAAATTCGGAATACTTCCGGTCTAGGATGACGATGAACTGCTCACATAGCTCCTCCAAGTCTGTAGCCCCATTCACCATCTGGTACTTGCTGTTGAACGACTTCACCTCGGATGACTCGCTCGACTGCAGGAGGAAGCGGCCGAAAAGCTCCAGTCCGACCTTAAGCTGGTCATACTTCGTGCGGATGTCTCCCACCAACTTGACCAATTTTTGTTTTAGATGTTGTAGATACTGCTTTACGTTGGTGGGATCTTTGCTTGAAGTCAGTCGGTACGTTGCAATTCGGCTCCTGAATGACGTTCTTATCAACTCTACTCCTTCCTCCTCCTGCACCACGCAGCATTTCTCACGATGCCCCAGGGTCCTGAGATGACCACCCCATCGGTTCGTAGGGACATCTAGTTTGCATGTTTCACAATACTGCGTGGATGATGTTGTTGGCTCTAAAAATAGGAAATAAATAATTAGTATCTGGGTTATATCAAGACAAATTGATTCTTTAGACCACCGGAAATTTCAATTTTAAATACTTACCATCTGTCGAAACGAGTCTTGCCCTTTTCGTCATGGTTGTCTGCGTGGTATTCGCCGGTCTTTTGGGAGCGGGGTGTTTCTCCTTCTGGTGACGAAGAAGAGCCCCCTCCGATTTGAAAATTCCACTGCAGACGTCGCAGATCTTGACCGCTCTGCGGCAATCCCCATGGCGTTTGAGGTTGTCCTTCCTGGTGAATGTACGATCGCAATATTGGCAAACAAACATTTTCTATAAAAAAAAAATATTTTTACTGAGGGTTGAGGTTAGCAGCGATTGATATTTTTAGTTATTTCATACTCTTGCGCAATATTATTTTTTATCCTTATAGAACTATTGGCTTATGTGGTAGATGAACGCCCACATTATTATTTTGTAGAAATAAAATCGTTTTTACAAGTAGCAGTTACAAAGACACAACTATAATTTTTTAATAATAGGACTGACAGAGTTGGTGTATTTTTAACACTACTCTAAACGCAATTACTAATTTTCGCTAAATCATAATAAGACATAATAAATTTCCATCGCAGAATTCCTACTATCACTAATTTTTATTTGTTTTTGATATAATACATAGAAATAAATGTACTTACCAAATAATATTACACACACTTTTCAACACACAATAAAATAAAGCAAGCGTGTATTTTTTCACGAACTGACTGTTCTGCAAGAAACCTTGGAAACGAGTGTTGAATCAACTGCTGGTTTCCCCATTAAGAACACACTTAAACAATTAAAACGTTGGTTGTACTGGCCTTGCCTCATGCCGATTAGATAAGCGCGGAAAACACGTTTAAGCAATTAAAGAGGTTGTCGCGTTGACCTTGCCTCGTGCTTATCAGTTGGTTCACGTTACCTAGTAGCATATTACTAATATTGTGGTATACAGCGTGTAAAAATATTAGAGTATACGGGGTGATTTCTATCTTATTCTACAAAGATCATTGATAATGGTCACTGCATTGCGAACAGTGTTGCGAGCTTTAGCAGTAATCTAAGTGAGGGATGTTTAAAACAGTATAACAAATAGAAGGATGCCGTCATCATGATTGAACTAGAGGATTGTGGAAATTTTGACATTTTCTTTTTTTTTTTGCTAATCGCATCCTAGTACGTTCAGAAGAACTAGTGCATATTTTTCTGTTATTCAATCCACTAATATTCATAATTTCTATAATTAATCGAAAATTTACTATACGGGGTGATGTAAAAAACAACAACAGCTGCAAGCCTACGCCTAAACGGCTTAACGGATTTCGATGAAATTTGGGGATATGTATTTTATTACTCCTACCCTTAGTCCCTATCGAAGCAAACAAATTTTAAGGCCCTTTTGGCCAGCGCCAGAGTAATTGTCTAAAGGACCTTACTCTTTTTGGGGGGTTTTAAGCCTATATATCTAATGGTCTTTATGACTTCTATCTAACACCAAAATTTTAATTCTTCAACACTTATCGTTTACGCGCTAGCCGTAATTTAGTTTTTATTTACCGTCATCAGTTCCTGTGCTCCTGATACATGAAACACCTTTGTAACCCTCTAGCGCCTAAACGGCTCAACGGATTTCGATGCCATTTGGGGAATATATTTTATTCATCCTACCCTTCATCCCTATCTAAACCAAAACTTTTTAAGGCCCTTTTGGTCAACGTGAGAGGAATTGCCTAAAGGACCTTACTCTTTTTGGGGGTTTTTAAGCCGATATATCTAATGGTCTTTATGACTTCTATCTAACGCCAAAATTTTAATTCTCCAACACTTATCGTTTAGGGACGAGGGCCTCTATGAATTACTAATTCTTCTGCACTAACGTCATCTTTCTCCGAAACTCTGAACAGTATTTCTAGTACTGCTAATTCTCCACTAACGCCATCTTTTGCCGAAACTCTGAACAGTATTTCTAGTTTACTTGTATTCGTAGCAGTATCCTGTTTAATATTATTAACTAATTTTGTATATAAGGTTGCTAAATATAGATATATCTTGTGGTTAAATAAATAATTTTCCTACTACTACTACTGTGTGTTTTCTTCCTTTAATCCATTTATTACATATCGTTATCATCGTGACTTCGCTAAAAACAACAACAACAACAACAACAACAACAACAACAACAACTTGCTTGCCCCAGCTGCCGCAAGCCTTTATGTTCGGAACTCAATATTTTATGTGAAGCAGATGGCCAGGTCGGCTAGAGCGTTGGTAATTCCACGTTGTAATATGCAGGTCCCAGGTTCTAATCCTACTATCGGCAAAATAAAGAAAAAAGTTTTTGGCGTCATTTTTCTCTGAAATACTTAATACTAATAATATTCTTAAGGAGTAGTACTAATATCCGATGCAGTTAGGTCCCAATCGATAGTGCCCAAGTGGTTGATGTCCAAGTAGTTAAAGCCCCAAGTAGTTCCAGCCCCAAGTAGTTAAGACCAAAGTAGCTAACGCTCAAGAGTGTGACAGATGACGTATGACAGTTGACATATGACAGATGACAGATGGCGGTTGACAGATGACAGTTGACAGATGGCGGTTGACAGATGACGTATGACAGTTGACAGATGACAGATGACAGATGACGTATGACGGGTGACAGTTGGTCAAGGTCAGTTCTCAAGGCCAAGGTCAGGAATCAAGGTCAAGGTCATGACTCAAGGTCAAGGTCAAATAACACTCGCCCACGTGGGCGATATATAGCGCATGCGCAGTTACAGCATCACCTCCTCCGGAGGACGGAGGTTGCAGAAGGAATCAACTATACCTACTCCTGTTGTTCTATGTTTAGTTGTATTATACTTAAAAACAATATTATTTAGGATATCTAACCATTTGTAATTTCCTTGCAAGCTAAACTGTTTCCACATGAGAGTTTTTAAAGTTCTGTTGACCCTTTCAACAATACTTGCTTTGATAGTGGAATATGTACTGTAATGATTAATGTTATATTTTTCCATTAATTTATTAAAGTTTTTGTTGAAAAATTCTCTTCCTTGATCTGTATGTATGTTAGTTGGAGGAGTTTTCGCAAGCTTTAAAATTTTTTCCATAGCTAAAGTTACTTCCTCAGCACTTTTTCTTTTAACAGGTTTAACCCAAACATATTTGGAAAATGTGTTTATAACAACTAAAATATATCTATATCCTTTATTTAGTTTTGCATAAGGTATCATTTCCACCAAATCAGCTTGCCATAAATCGTTTAAATTTTTAATAATAACCCGTCGTCTAAAATTTTTTCTAGCAGGTTTATGTAACTCGTTGACTAGATCTTCCTTGATGTTAGGTTGTGCAGAGATGATAATTAAATGTTTAGTTTGTTACTACTACAGGACATTTTATTAACAATTCACCATAAAAATCTTCTAAATGACTACCTTCAGGACGATGAAAAGAAAGAACATCCCCTTTCTTTAACCGAATACCTACAGGGTCGGTGATCTTTTCTCCATTAATTTTTAAGAAAACATATTTTTTCGGGTATTCTCCAGAAATTATAGTAGCAGATTCCATAGGAAAAACATATGTAATTCGTTTGTCTTGTAATAAATGGTAAACTCTATCGGACAGAGAGTAAATTCCCATGAAGGGTAACACCAAATTATACCAAAGTTTAACTGCACTAAGGTCAACAACTTTTATAATGTTATGTTCTCCAGATGAAAATTTATTATCCTTGCCAAAGATGTGGGAACCAAACTTGTCAATAGACATGGTTGTTGCCAGCGGTAGAATAAGGAATAAACATGTGAGAATTAGTATTTATTTAATTATTTTTGCTTCTCTTAGTTCTTCTAAAACCGATATTATTTCATTTTGATGACCAGTATGGCCAGCCATTTGCGATGACATCAACAATTTCAATCTATCTATGATTTCGTTTGGATCGTCATAATAAACGTAATGTAATTTCTTTTTTGATAAATTTAACATAGCTCCCCCCTTTCCACTTTTTGTAGACAGATTTCTTGTAGAACGCGGTTTTTGTGGAGGTAACAAACGTGAAGTGCTTGGTAGAACTGCACGATAACCTGTCTGTTGTGCTTCCACGTTTTAATATACCTTTTTGTAATAAGTAAGGTTTAATTATTGTCAAGTATTTAATGTCGGTCGAACCTTGAATTTGATTATTAGGATCAAAATTTCGTCTATATGCATTTGTCCTATTCAAAACATCCATATAATTTTCCATATCATTTGATGTATAACCAACAGGTTCTTTTTTAAAAAGAAGCTCATACAATCCAGGTGTTCCCTCATACCTAACTCCTTCAACTTTAAAATCTTTTCCTATGAAATCCACCACAGAATTAGCAATCTTATATTTATCTGCATCAACATCATGGCTAAACCCATATTTGTTATCAAATTTGCCTTCCGTGTCTTTTATTAGCCCATCGACGAAAGGTCTTAGAAGTGAATGATATGCTTCCAAATATTCTTCATAAGCAGGTGTTCTTGTTAATTCTAAAACATCTTGTCGCAATTCACCTATAGTTGGTTCAATTGTTTCAGGGCTTGATTCTCCTGACTGTTGCGAATCTTCAAAAAATACTTCTTCATCTCCTAAATGCGAGGGCATGTGTGTTGGAAGATATTTACTATATGCATGTGATTTCCTTTGATTGACCTCTGGCGTAGGAAATTGAAATTTTGGGGTCGAAACTAATTGTGGTGAATATACTTCTTTTTTAATGAACGGTTCTGTTTTAATTGTATGAATTAACTCATGCAAAGATTGAGTTATAGGTTTAAATTCTTTTTCCATACGAATTTCTTTATCAGATAAATCTGATTTTAAAGCTTTATACTTTTGTCTAACAGCTTTTCTAGTTTTTACCAACTCTTTCGCTGTTTTTTCATCCATCTTTACAAAAGGTAGGTTGTATACTAGAAAATTATCGTTTTGTCAGAGTTATATAGTGGAAATAAAATTATCAAATCCTTTTCTATAGCGACCACCATTAAATTGGCAGTCTTTATCAATAACGACAAAGTCATATTTATGTTTCCAACACATTGAACACAAGTTTTTAAACTCTTGAAAGCTCATGTCACCATTTACATGATCATCATATATATGTTTCAAGTTTGTAGCATCCTGTTGAAAAATTACTAAGAGGTTGGCATTATCACGTATAAGTTGTTTAGGGATTGATGAATATGTTTGACACAAATAAAAACAATCTGTATTTTTATGACGTCCAAAACAAAAATAATCCCTCATAAGACTTTGATCAGTGCATACTATATCATCAAATACAATCAATGAATTTGGTTTTATTTCAGTGGGTGAAACAATATCCTCAGCGTTCGATGATTCAAAATAACCAATAAATTTTAGTGGAACAAAAAGCCTTTTTAGATATTCATATTTTGATTGATATAAGGATTTTGAGTACACATATATATTTTAAAATCTTAATCCATTAGCGTGTGTTATAAGAGAAATCATAACATTTGTCTTCCCACAACCCGATGGTCCTACTATTAAACATCTTTTACAGTTTCCACCAAATAATTGTCCATGTTTTCGATAATTATCATGATATAAATCAAAATTTTTTATCGGTAAAGAAAAATCTTGTTTTTTGATCTTCATTGTTTGAACATCGCTATTTAAGTAAGGTTATTTGCGTTTTTAAATCATTTATATATAATGATTAGACATAATAATGTCATTCACTGCGTGGAAGGACAGAGAAAAGGTAGTGGTTTATTAAATACTCTTATTAATAAATTACCAGTAGAGCTCCATATTCCTTCTTATAACTTTTGTGGGCCTGGTACAAAGTTAAATAAAAGGCTTGCCCGAGGTGATAAGGGAATTAATTTATTAGACGAAGCTTGCAAAGAGCACGATATAGCATATTCGGAATATTCCGATTTAAAAAACAGAAACGAGGCAGATAAAGTATTAGCTAAAAAGGCATTTAATAGATTCAAAGCTTCAGATTCAAATCTAGGCGAAAAACTGTCATCCTTGGCTGTGGCCGGAATCATGAAAGCAAAAACAAAACTCGGTATGGGAATAAGAAAACGGAAAAGAAGTCATAAACGCAAGAAAGGAGGTCAAATATCCTTTAACCAAGTCGTAAGAAAAGCACGTAAAGAGCTAGCTGGGAAAAAATTTGCTAATATAAGAAACGCTGCCGGCACTGCTTTGTCATCAATTAAAAAATTAAAAATAAAAGAACCTAAACAAAGAATTATTCCAATTCCAAAAACTGGTGGAATTTTACCTTTAATACCTATTTTTGCTGGTTTATCTGTTCTAGGAGCCCTAAGCGGGGGCGCTGCTGGCATTGCCCAAGCAGTAAATTCCGCCAAAAATGCACAAAAGAATTTAGAAGAACAAACAAGACACAACAAAGAAATGGAAAAAATATCAATTGGAAAAGGTCTTTATTTAAAACCATATAAGAAAGGGTGTGGTCTATATTTAAAACCATATTCAAAAAACTGTTAAATTTGCTACCTCGTCGACCTTTGACAAATATAGATTTATTAAAGTATGTCAAATTATTAAAGTTGTCACATTTTAGAGGTGTCTTTATGAGAAATAAGTTACCCAAAAAAATAAAAAAATATGAAACAGGTATTATAAATTTAGATGATGATATGGGGGAAGGCACTCACTGGACGGCGTATGTTAAAATTAATAATAACATAACTTACTTTGATAGTTTTGGAAATCTACGACCACCAAATGAAGTTATAACTTATTTCTATAGCGATGGTAGCACAAACGATATTAAATATAATTATGATAAATATCAATCTTTTAATACCTCAACGTGTGGACAGTTATGCTTACAGTTTATTTATAATAATACATAATTATGTTTCCATTTTATTCTTATTACGACCATCATGTCGTTTACTATAGCTCTTTCCGCAAATTCAGCTATACTTCAAGCAGACTTTCATCCACCTATTTACTTAGATCCTAACACTTCCTACGTTGTCGGACTTACCAACTTTGAAACTTTTAATGCAATACCAAATATTGATAAAAGTAATAATAGAGTATATTTTGGAACAAATAATGAATTTTTAACAATACCTACAGGAAGTTATGAAATGGACGATGTTAATAAATATTTACAGGCTGAATTCCAAAAAAGAAATATTTCATATCACCTCTATGCAAATAACAACACATTAAAATCAACAATCAAGTCTACTACAGATATTATTTTTAAAGATGGCACAATAGGAAAACTTTTGGGTTTTAATAATGGGATTATATCTGGTGATGGAGTTCAGAACATCGGTAAATCCAGCAGAGATTATAAAAGTTAATTCTTTATGCATAGACTGCAGTATCGCAGAAGGTTCCTATCTGAACGGAAAGCCAGTACACATTATTCATCAGTTTTTCCCTAATGTTAGCCCTGGATTTAAAATAATAGAAAGTCCCCAAAATATTATTTATTTTCCTGTTACAGTAAAAGTAATAGATAAAATAGCAGTAAAGGTAATAGACCAAGATTTAAATCTTGTTGATTTTCGAAACGAGACTGTAACTATAAGGTTGCATATAAAAGAAGTATAATGGTTATCCTTTATAATAGAAAAACCTTCAATTTACCCACAAAAATTAATAAAAACTATAAGAAGGCTAAACACCGTAAACCAAAGATTAGTAGAAAGAGAAACACGCAAGGGATAACACCTGAAAATATAAGCTTTTTGAAATCTCTAGGTTTAAAAGTTTTAGTATAATGGATGTCCTTAACGTAACAGAAGGTCTTTTCATAGATAATTCAATTGTGCATTCCGAAGTTCATGGTTATGAACCATACCTACCTACAAAATTGGGAAATAATGATGAAATTATAATACCTGTTCATGAAGTAGACAAGTATACTCTTCCTTCCGAAAGCTTTCTTTACATAGAGGGCAAACTAACGAAAGATAATAATACTACCTCAAATACATTAAAATTGATAAACAATGGGATTGCTTTCATTTTTAAAGAAATGCGTTATCAATTAAACGGTGTTACAATAGATTCAGTTAGAGATGTTGGGTTAACTTCGACAATAAAGGGATATTTGTCATATAATAAAAATGAATGCAATAAACTTAAAAACGCAGGTTGGTTTCCTATGGAATCTTCACAAGGTGTTGATGCAACGACAGGATTATTCAATGTTTGCATTCCGCTTAAATTCTTAATGGGGTTTTTTGAAGACTACAAAAAAATTATTTTAAATGCCAAACAAGAACTTATTTTAGTACGCGATAATTCAGACAAAAATGCAACAATTAATACTGCAGACGAAAATCCCAAAATTGAGCTTACAAAGCTAACTTGGAATATACCTCACATTTCAGTAGCTATTCCTCAAGAATTGGCATTATCTAAAATAATTAATAAGAATACTGATATAATACTTGCTTTCTGGAGTTGGGAACTGATTGAATACCCAGAATTATTAAAAACTAATCGTCATAACTGGCCTGTCAAAACATCTACAAAAGTTAATACCCCACGTCATGTAGCAATTGCTTTTCAAAAAGACTTAAGGGATAAATCAACAACTGATATGTCTCTATTTTCCAAAGTTAAATTACGAATCATCAAAGTATTTTTAAACTCTGAGAGATATCCCTACAACGATCTATATTTAGACTTTGCTAAAAATAAATTTGCATCATTATATGAAATGTTTTCACAATTTCAAAAATCTTACTATGGATTAACACCTGAGCCCATTTTTTCTCCAAAGGAATTTAATACTTATGCTCCTATCGTATATATCGATTGTTCACATCAGAAAGAAACAATTGAATCCGGACCTATTGTTATGAGAGTTGAGTTTGAGTTACATGATGATCTTAAAGACAAAATATCTGCCTATTGTCTTATTATGCACGACAAAGTATTTAGCTACAATCCATTAACCAAAAATGTTAGACAACTTTAAAGCGCATGTCTAATATTTTATATAAAATCAATGCTCTACTATTCTTTCCTACCATTATGGGTGAAGAACTGGAACTTCGCTTATTCTACTTTTTAAAAGAATTGAAAAAGCTAAAACAGCAACTACAAGAATATTCTGACAAGAAATCTATGATTAAACAATTCTCATTTTTGAAATTATGAGGTTACTAATTGTCGATTTGCAAGGATTTAATATAGAAAATAAGAAGTTTATTCCCAAAGAACTGGCTGCCTATGATGGAAGCAAGACTTGCCACTATGTTTTTAAAGCACCATTTGATCTAAAATACCTACCACCTGACTTACACAAACAAGCTGTATTGTTAATGAAAAATCATCACTGTATTCCTTGGAATGAAGGATATACACCAATTCACAAGTTTTCTGTTATAATCAAGAATTTAACAGAGAAAGTAGATCATGTTTATGTGAAAGGGAGAGAGAAATCTGAATACATTCGAAAATATTCCTTAAAACCAGTCATAGAACTTGATGAAAATCCATCATTACAAGAAGGAGAAGCTCATTGTTTTTATCATTCTAAATCACCATGTATATGCGCACTTACTAATGTATACAATTTATATAATAATTATTTAATGATTGAATAAAACACATAAATGAAATAAAGTTTTTTATTTGTTACAAATTAGGTTTCAAACACTTCTTGAATAATTTCAGGTGACAAAAACTTCTTTACTTCATCCAAATGCTCCTCAAATCCCATTTCCTTTATGGTTTGCAGAAAAGTTCTTATATCAGAAGTATGTAAATATATGTTACAGGCTTCTGCAGCTTTTCGATATTTCCTAGCCAATTCCATACATTCCTCATACGTATAGAATCGATCGAATCCATACTCGACTTCATGCTCTGCATCAAATTCTAAATTACTAAAGTGTTGTGATAGAATCTCTATAGCACTTGTTAGGTTATATGCTGCTCTTTCACGAACATATGCTAACCACATCTTGTTGGAGAATGTTCAGACTTAAAGTAAGTTCAGAGCTTTAAATATTAATTTAGGAGGTGGGAGGAATAAAAAGAAAAATATATTTATAAATTTTTATTTTCAATACAACTTTTTACAAATTCATTACATGCAAATATTTCTACATCCTCCACAACGCAATCTGAGTAAAAGTTTAATAATTCTAAAACACAGCAAACATTTAAACTATTTTCCATAGGTGAAATAACATCATATACATTTTTTAACAAATCACCATTTTTAGTCGAAATTCCACTAACCAAAATATTGTAATATTTGGAAAATTCCTGGTTTTTTAAGATATCAAAACGATATTTGATTAAATTTGTCAAGTTCACTAATTCATTTATGGTATCACCAGCTAGGAAAACTTCATTACCGCCATCTTGTGTAATCTTGATAATTCTTGCATCCCCAATAAACACAAAGTGAATCTCATAACCATTTCCCTTCATGGGCTGCCACCCAGTGTTGTTGGAATAAATAAAACTCAACATAATTCCTTGATTATTTAGGAAGGAAATCCATTGATCTTCATTAAAAATCACATTTTGATTGTATTTGTATCCACAGAGTTTAACAACAGGAATATATTTTCTCTCTAAGGAAAATCCAATGCTGACCCATTTGGATTTGGATTTGTTGATGTAGTAGATGGATTCATTGATGAGAGCTGCATTGCGCTTCTTACTAAACTCTTGTTGGTTTCTTGTTGGTTGATACATTTTCAGATGCTTGCTTGAAATAATGAGAGTAGAACTGTGGGTGACTGCTTAGATAAGCAAGCGTGGTAGTAGGGATAGTAAGCGTGGTAGTGGGGATAGTAAGAGTGGTGGGAGGATTTAAACACTAATCTTATAGATTTAAACATCATTTAGCGACTAACCATGAATGAGTGTAAGACAGAACTTTTTATCGACATTCAAGGATATAACTGTTCCTTTGGATACATTCCAAAAGAATTAGCGATTTATGATGGGATTCGTTGCTCAAATTATCTGTTTAAATCGCCATTTCAAAAAAATATGTTATCTGCTCCTGATATCAAACTGGTTAAATGGGCCGAAGAGTATCATGGACTAAAATGGGAATTTGGAAATATAGAACTTAATGAAATTGATGATATTTTAAAGCATGTGTTAGAAGTTTACCAATCACCCAAAATTTACGTGAAAGGGAATGAAAAAATAAACTACTTAAAAAAGTTTTTGGATGAAGATTTCATATACGCTATTCCCATTGGTCAAGAACCAAAATTAAGTAGATTTAAGAAAATTCCAGAATGTTATTTTCACAAAAATGTGAATCCATGGCATTGTGCATTAGCAAACGTAAAATTATTATATAATTATAGACATTGTTATGAATAAAAACCTTTATTATAAAAATATGTTTTTTTATTTAATTTTATTTATAATACAAATATACTTTGAATAATATATATCCCATAGTACATATAAACACTACTAACAATATACTCAATAATACTATACACACATTTACATTGCATTCTTCTATACAAGATTTTCTATACAACTGATTCCATTCCTGTGTCACTATTGAAGTTTTATTGAAATAATATAATCTTAACTTATACTGTACAACGGTAGAATTATTTATAATATTATCATCTATTTTGTAGGTAAATAAACCTTTATTTATATTCATTCTTTTCCATGTTGAAGGCCAACTATCATTATTTACATTATTAACAGATAGACAAATAAATGCTTCTCGAACATTAGGATCAACTTGTATGAACAAAGTATTGTTAACGAATGCTGATAGAAATAGAACTCCTACAGGTAGCAGAGTCATTTTCAAAATAAACTATTTTCCAAGGTTCTTACGTTTTATATTCGTCATGAACTAAATCTTTTAGAATATCAATTACATTATTAACCATCACATCATCAGTCTCGGATTTCTCTTCCAAAATATCTATATGTTTGTGCCCCCAAGCTATACAGCTCTAATTGGATTAAATTTATTTATATTAAGCTCCAAATGTAATATTTTTTCCAACGCCCAACCTGAACCATTTTCTGTGAATATTGCTACCTTCTCTTTAATTTCAGAAAAAAACTGCTTATAAATATCAGATAAATCTGTTGTTGAAGTTATGATCTTATTTTTTGTGTTAAACGATTTAGTTTCGATTGTCTCTTTTGCTTGTCAAATGTATTGACCAAATAGTTCTACATTAATCTTAACACACCTATGCTTACCTAACTGTTCTGAAATTAAACTAATAAACTTTTGTTTCACTTCTTCAAAAAATTCTTCAATATCTACATACTTTTTCGATGGGAGCAGCATGTAGGACACAATCCTGTTTTTAAACGCGGAAGTTAAAATTTGCACTTCATCGCCACCTTTAAGTTTACTTTTATGTAAGTTTGAACGTAAATGTGCAGCAAGTTTATTTTTCACATACCAAGTATCACAATCTTTACATCGTGATAAAGTAAATTTAGGTATTGGAGGTCTTTCTTCTACTTTGGGTCTTTTCAAGGGTATATCACATACCTGTGTGTTGGTTTTTCTTTTTTCTCGCGAACAAGATGGTCTCATGGGACACGATTCTCTTTTATGTCTATACACGTTCGATTGATGGGTAAAAGTCTTGTTGCATTCACTGCACTGGTACATCTTGAGAACTGAACAAAAAAGCAGAAAAGACTGATACTTACTCAACAATTCTTGGGATATTTTAACTGGTCTCAGCTCACAACACTTTGCACAATACTGTTTTTGCAATACTTGTTTTTGCTAAACAAAGATACCTTAATATAATATCAAAGCTAAGTCAACTAGCCACTGAGGATACATAACTAACAAGGAATCAGTCGGTAGTGCTTTAAATATGGATTGGAAGTAGAGGGGAGAGGAGTGGGGGGAAGTGGTAGAGGGGGTAGAGGGATGCTGTAAAGTGGATCCATAGATTAATGAATAATACTTCTAATTACTTGTTTGACATTTATAAAATACACGTTTATTTTTGAAAAAATAACAATATGTTTATCTACATTAGTCTACTTTATGTTTCTATTGCACATAAAACATGATTCCTGGGATACAGGGGGACATCGAAGTGCGTGCTCCAGCAATGTAAAACTATTTTACAATTATAAGAATTGTTCTAAAGTTGTTTTTTCAATTTTATGGTTTATGATTTTCTGTACATCTGGTTTGTTGCACATTACACAGACGTCTGATAAAATAATCATATGTAGAACTTGCTCACACACTTTACATTTAATTTCATCTTTACAACAATCCATGGCACGCTTATAATGGGTGTTCACATGTATGTTTACCACGTTGTTGTTCTATGGCTAATAAAAAGTAACACTCGTGACACAGACTGTACATGCCACCAGCCATGGACGTGATTAATATGTATGATTGCATTACGCACACTTCACGTTTTAAATAGTTCTCTTTCACAGCTTCTGAAGCGTTAATTTTTTTAATTTTCACTAACCCTTCTTCTCCACAACCACTTCCCAGAACTTCTTCCTCGGTGCCGGAGTCATCTTCATCTTCATCCTCATCATCGTAATTGTAGCGGTCAACATCCACAAGAGTATTAAGTCTATCCTCGGCTATACAACCAGTAGTTTTTTGAAAATAAATTTTTTCTTCCTTATGAATCGATTCCATTTCTTCCCATTGTCCATTTAATGGAGTACCATTATAAATATACAATTTGGATTGTAAATCCATTGTTTACTTTATTCTGACTTTAGTATGACACTGTATTACTTCAGAACTAATATCGTTTTACTGAAATTTTCAACCTTTTATGCTACAACCCCTTCTCTCCTATCCCTCCTCTGTAAATTTATAGCAATAAAAGTGGTGTGGGGAAAAGCTGGTAGGAGGAATGGTTTTGAAAGCTCATTTGGAAGCTCCTTTGGAGCTGGATTTGATATCAGAGTGGGTGGATTTGGTAGGGGAAGAGTGGGGGGATTTGGTGGGGGGTGGAGTGGGGAAAAGTGGTGGGGCGTGGAGTAGGGGGAATGAGAAATAGCTGGTATAGTAGGGGGATCGAGAAATAGCTGGATTGGTCAGGTTTGCTTAGGTTTGCTGGCTCCCTGGATCCATATCTCGTATTTGTGATAACCAACTACTAAAGTGATTTCCTGTCCCAACGGCGGCAAATCTTTCTGGTCACTTGCCAAAAACATTAGTCACAACTTCTGTAGAAGCACTTTTCCTCCCCTGGCCTCTGACAACGAAGTTATCTCCACCTCTAAAGGGAAAGCAGAACTATTCGCCAAACAATTCGCTGCCAATTCCACCCTGATCCCTCTCCCCAATTTCGCTCTTCCAACCGCTAAGTCTGTACCCCACAAAATGCCCGATATAATACTTAAGGTCAAACAAGTTCAAAAAATTCTTCTATCCCTTGAAACCAAAAAGTCCTCTGGTCTGGACGGAATACCTGCAATTGTTCTAAAAAAATGCGCTCCAGAACTTGCACCCATCTTAACTCGTCTTTTCCAGATCTCTTATGACAGGGGTATCTTCCCAGATGGCTGGAAGACTGCTCGTGTGCAGCCTGTCCCGAAGAAAGGTTCCAAGTCCCTTCCATCCAATTATAAACCTATATCTCTTCTCTCCGTTGTCAGCAAAGTTATGGAGAAAGCAATCAACTTGCAAATTCTAAAATATCTAGAAAAACACAAAATCATCCATGACAGACAGTACGGATTTCGTCACCAAAGATCCACAGCTGATCTCCTTAGCTTTGTCACACATAACTGGAACAAGTCTCTTGAATTTCATGGCGAATCTCAGATTGTTGCTCTCGATATTTCCAAGGCCTTTGACCAAGTATGGCATGCCGCACTCCTCAACAAACTACCTTCTTACGGTCTTCCTACCAAACTATGTACCTGGATCGGCAGCTTCCTCTCTAATCGGCGCATATCTGTTGTGGTTGACGGTCACTCATCTAACTTCCATCCTATCAATGCTGGTGTCCCCCAAGGTTCAGTCCTGGCACCAACCCCGTTTCTTCTTCACATTAATGACCTGCTCTCTTCAACTACTAATCCCATCCACAGCACCGTATACAGACAAAGAAGTAGAAGCACTCGACGTCGGGCGTTTGATGATTCGAGATCTAAAGCGATGTGCCGACGCACCGGCTGGTCGGGGTAGTGCATCGAAATACGAGATACAAAACCAGCCAACAACCTGCTAGAAGCAAGGCGGAATGCGGGCCGAACGACGGCAGGTCGGATTAGACCTTGAGCGAGAGTGATTCTACTTGTCTTTTGTCTGTATACGGTGTCCACAGTTATGCTGACGATAGTACTCTTCACTCCAATATTCATTTTTCCAGACAAGTTTCGAATCAGGAGTTGGATAATGGACGCAGATCTATGTACCTATCCCTTTCCCAAGATCTTCAGTTAATCTTCGACTGGGGTGCCAAGAACCTTGTTCAGTTCAACGCCTCCAAAACCCAGTCTTGCTACCTCTCAAGCAAACAATCTGGCAACGCTTACCCCATCCACATGAAGGGCTAAGCCCTACAAAACAACGAAACCTTCGATCTCGTTGGCATCGCTTTCGAACATGATCTCAGCTGGCACAAACACATTACTTCAGTAGCCACATCGGCAGCTAAAAAGCTTGGTTTTCTCTTTCGAGCCAGAAAATACTTCTCCCCTTCCAACTTATACACTCTATGTTTCCCAAATAAGACCTAACCTAGAGTACTGCTCCCACATCTGGGGAGCGGCATCACCTTCGACACTTCAGATCCTTGATTCTATCCAAAAGAGAGCCATTCGACTTATCAGTGACCCAGCCCTCACAAGAAAACTCCCTTCTCTCGCTCATCGCCGCGCTGTAGGGGATTTATCCCTTTTCTACCGCTACTTCCACTGATTTTGCTCTGAAGAACTAGCCGGTATTATTCCCCCCTTGAATGTCCCTAACAGAACAACAAGAGGCGCGTTACGTATGCATCCCTTTACTGTCCAGCTACAAAAGCCTAGAACAGACCACTTCTCTCGCTCATTCATACCTAGGGTCTCCAGATTATGGAACAAATTGCCTGCAGATGTTTTCCCTTCCCGTCCCAACCTCCAATCCTTAAAATCCCGTGTCAATAGACTACATTTCCCTTCTCTTCAGACACCCACGGTACGTTAGTACTTAGGCTTGAAGTCTACGTGGGATGTCTTAGATAAAAAAAAATTGTATTTTCGACATGTTTCAAAAACTTTTTTTTAATTAGAAAGGTGATGTTTTTCAGAACAACCTACTACAATTAAATCGTCCATACCAAGAAAAGCCTTTTCAGGAGTGACACCGGCAAAAGCAATTGACATCATTCTTTGAAAACTATTGGGGCTAATGGACAACCCGAAAGGTAGTCTGGTAAATCTGTAAGAGCCTGAATCTACACTAAATGATGTGACATCTCGCGATGCTTCATCTAGAGGAATTTGATGAAAACCGGACATTAAATCGACAACAGAGAACCATTTGACTCTTCCCAACTGATCCAGAATGTCATCTATGCGGGGTAAAGGGAATTTATCAGCAACTAGGGCCTTAGTAATATTTCTAAAATCTATGCACATGCGCCAAGCCTTCTGACCATTTATTGTTTTTTTTTGGCACTAATAATACCGGACTATTGTGCTCAGAAACTGATGGTTCGATAATGTTATTATCTAACATTTTGTTGACCTGTTTCTGATATATTTAGGTTTGTTATCTGACAGTTTTAATTTTTGTGTATAAAAATTGTTGACAGTCAGTTTGTCTGTTTTTCGAGCAAAAATGTCAGCAAATTCGTTACACAAATTAAACATATCTTTTTTGACAAACTCAGGTATGTTTTGATTTAACTCCTTCATTAACTGTTGTTCACGCTCTTGATTTTCTGAATAAATGTTATATATCTGAAACTGATCAAGACCAACGGTTTCTAAAGAAGAAATTTTCAGTTCTACACTTTTGAACGTTGTATTAATATAATTTTAACAAATGGACTTTCTTGAGATATTATAGTTCTAGCTAAATAAATACCTGGCTGAACCTCTTTGTTTACTAATAAAGAGTCTTGTTTGATGATTTTTAAACATTTAATATGCCTAATCACTTCACATCTAGGAGGGACATTATGGTGTTTTCCTCCGGACCATTAAAAATTGGAATCACCAGATCATTATAGGGCAGTCTAAGGGTTATAGTCCAGTCACTGTAGTCTATTAAACATTTATATTTTACTAGAAAATCTCTAAGTAAAATGCCATCCCCTGGAATAGGAAAACTATCCTCGACTATGTGGAAGGTATGAGGTAATTCGTAATTATCAACCCTGATAGTAGTTTCTGTGATACCTAGTGAACTTACAAGTCCATCAGTGACGCCCTTAATTTTACTAGATTTTGAAATATTTATGATTTGATCCTGATGTACTTTTGTTCTTTTAAAGATTGATATATCAGCCCCCGTATCGATTATTAAAGTGTTTCTTAATCCTGTCATTGCAATATGTAAAAATACAAAATTTGAAAGTGTTAAATTTAATGTATAGATATTTAGATTTCCCCCAACCGAGCCTGCTGGGGGCCCGATTGGTTTCCCGGGTCTTGTTCTGTTTCAAGATATCTTACAGAGCTCCTGTTATATCGTCCGCGGTTTCTGTAAGCATTGAAATTTCCCCGTTTCCATCGTCCACGATTGTTATGTCCGCGTGCACCGTTATTAATATTATTATAATTTTGAGGACCTCGCCCCCGAAAGCTGCGCCTGTTGTTAAACAAATTTCTGTTGTTCCTGACATAAAAAACATTTGACTCATTACTAGATGTATTGACGTTTACTAATTTTGCTACTACATCCTGCACTGATATAAACGTACCAGCCTCCACTACCGAACGAGCCTTTTCCGAATTGGCATTTTGACATAATGCTCGTACGGTAGCTTCAACGGTATAACTTTGTGCAACTTCATGGGGTACACTTTCCGAAATAAATGCCTTTTGTAACCTATCAGCAAGCGACTCAATTTCGTTAGCAAAGTTTCCGGCGTCCTTGTTATTTTGCCTTAAGTGGGATAATTTAGCGGAGATTATACGAGAACTGTCGCCTTTGATTTTGTTTTTTAATTTTTGAATTATCGCATCTACCGTGTTTTCATCATCGATTCAGTCACGCGCCTTACCAGTTAATCGTGTTTTTATGAAAGCCACAGCATTATCAACATGATTACCCGAATTAAGTTTGAGTAGTTCTAAAGAATCTAAGAAGGACTTTAAATTGTCGGGGTTCCCATCAAATTGGACTTGAACTAATTTAGCCGCCAGATTAAAAAATTCTGCCGCGCTCATAGCCATAATGTCTTGTTCTAGATTATCTTCCTCTTCGTCCAAAATATCGTCTTCCGAAACAAGCGGATCTATATTTTCGATACACGAAATTGGAACTTTGTAATCTACTTCTAAAGCTTGAAATGCTCTAACGACATTATCTCGGATTGAGTAAAAAATAAGTTTATATTCCTGTTTCCGCGTATTGTCTATAGAATTCCATAACTTAGCTAAAGTTCCCGTAAATTCATTGAAATTTGTAATTAAATTATCTTGTATGTCTTGTCTAACCGATTCGGTTTTAGGCGTATTCTTTTTTATAGCTCGTTTAGCGTGTCTAGATATTTCTAGTTTAATTTGATTAAATTTTTCAGTAAGGGCTTTATCTAAAGGCATATGTAATTAAGATAGTAATAGTAATGGCATTCAATAACGCATAGAAATACGTGCCACAGACATAATTAACATAAACAAATATTTAAAATGTAAATATACATGAGGAAAGAAAAACAATATACAATACAATTTATATATACCTGTAGTTTATCTTTTTATCTGACATGTCACTTCACTTTCAAACGCTTTTAAGTTTAAAACACTTTCGTATCACCACGCAAGGCACCACACTAACGTATTATACATCAGTAACCGACGCAACTGATGTAGCCAAATCACGACAAATTTGTTGTTTGACGTTTTTCCTGTAAGCTCGAACCAGCTTACCAACCAAGTGTAGAACCATTATTATCGCCATCACAAAAAGCACAATTTTTACGTCCTTGGTTACGTTGTAGTCCGCTTCTTGTACTATGAAGTTTGAATTTACAACGCCATTTTCCTGCATTTCCTGCTTAGTACTTTTGCTGTTGCCCATTTTTCCTTTTTCTTTGGCCTATTTTGATAACACTTGTTCCACTGCTAAACAAGCTTCCATGTTGACTTTTCTTCGTGTCAACTCTTACACCAGTTGTGTTACTGCTGCTGCTTCATGATGTTAGAAGATTTGCCTCTAACTTTTTTTTTCATCCTGGCAGGATCGCCATGTAAAGCATTGAAACAAGTTGGTTCGTTTTTACTACTATATTGATTGAAGTTAATTATTACGGTACATTATATTTCTTCACATATATAAAATGATAACATAAGCAATATGTGTTTGTGTTATAAACAATGTTTATTGGGTTACTGGTAAACACTTAGTAATTACCCAATGCTGATCTATGCATCCTTAACTAGGTTGAGTATTAAAGGTATATAACCTGTACCCATTACAACAGATCCAAACAGATTGTAAAATCGAGTCAAGCAAGTACCTTTTGACAGCCAGCACACCTATGTGTGAAGCAGCAATCGGTTGAAATCTTCATCATTGCCAATGCAAAGCTGACTAAATAATCTGTCATTCAACGAGTTACTTCTGATTTTATTAACTGATCTGATGACATATTGCAGTGTTATATGGAGGCGTTCACTCAGATTTCTCGCAACCAAATGCTGGCGATGAATTACGCAATGCACAGCAAGCACGTCAGGAACTTTATTTTTTAAGCACGCTATGAAGCCTTTGTCACGCTCTGTCATAGCCGGTGCACCATCCGTAGCAACTGACAAAATATTATTCAAAGGAATTTCCTTTTCGGCACAAAACTTTTCCAGAGTATTAAATATAGTTTCTCCTTTGGTATCCGTTTCCAAATTTGTAGCAAACAATAGTTCTTGACATATTTTCTCATCCCTAATGAACCTCACGTATGACAATAGCAATGCTTCATTGGTGGGTAAAGTGGACTCATCCAACTGAATTGAAAATTGACAAGTCTGCAGATAACTGCACAATGATTCTTCAATTTTTTTAGCCATCTCGTCAATTCGTCTTTGCACAGAACTATTGCTCAAAGGAATTTTTCGGATAACATCTGCAGCTGGTTGATGGAGCACAATGGTTATTACTTCTTTTACTGCTGGTAAAATTAAATCTTCCCCAATAGCGTGTGGTTTCCCTGTTTTAGCAATCAACAATGTATTGTATTGTACGAAGCTCGAAGTCCGTCATCGTCTTGCTTAGAAGCCGATGAAAAAAGTTTTGATATAGTTGGCTGAATTTCGTACTTCTTTTTCAGGTCTTCAAAATAGGTCACATCTTTGTCTTTCTGATTCGGGTGTATTTCATTAAACTGATCTTGAAGCCTAGAAGGCTTCATCGCTTCATTGGAAAATGTTTTTTTACAAATAAGGCACAATGGCGATGATGGATTTGTGAGATTTTCGATAAATCCGTATTTAATATAATCCGCACAATACTGCCGCCTCTTCTTTTTTACTTCCGACATGGTTTACACTTTACAGATATGTGAGTATAAGATGAACTTCTAAAACCCTATTCTCAATTGCGCGCAATAATGCTAATGAAAATAAAATGAACAATCATTGCCTTTATATAGGTTGGAGACATTTAACACGTAACGACATGGACAGGAATAAGATAAACATGCAGTGAGTCGTTTAGGCCGGCGACATACTATCGGCGAAGACGCGCGGCATGGTCGCCACGGCGGCGCCGCAAGTTTTGTGCCACACACGTTTTTATGTTTGAAGACATACTTGCGACCATGCCGCAGCTCGCCGCTCTTGGTCGCAGCATGCTGCGTCGAAGCCGCATACAGCGGCTCCGCCGGAAAAAAAGTGAATCGTTGTTTTAGGCCGGCGACATACTGGCGGCGAAGACGTGCGGCATGGTCGCAACGGCGGCGCCGCAAGTTTTGTGTCACACACATTTTTATGTATGAAGACATACTTGCGACCATGCCGCCGCTCGCCGCTCTTGGTCGCAGCATGCTGCGTCGAAGCCGCATACAGCGGCTCCGCCGGAAAGAATGTGAATCGTTGTTTTATACCGACCTGTTCATACTTGCGGTGAAGTCGCCACACAAAATCTTCGTAGTGTCAGCGCAACGGTAGGTGTAAAATCATTTTGGAGACTAGTCCTTAGCAACTAAGTTAGTTCATCGAATGACTTCATCGACATTCTATAATAATTGAAAAATCTCTCCGGATATCTTCGCAGTTCACCATATAAACAATACACACCACCTCAACAGCGCTTAACCGGCAAGACATTTTAACTCTCACTGCGAATTTTCTCCTACATTTAGCTTTTCTACAGTCACCGTCGAGACCTCGCCGCACAGTATGAACAGATATACAAACCGAGATACAAATCTCTGCGGTATCGCCGCTGAGACCATGCCGCAGTATGTCGCCGGCCTTAGGCCGGCGACATACCAGCGGCGAAGACGTGCGGCATGGTCGCAGCGGCGACACCGCAGAGATTTGTATATCTGTTCATACTATGCGGCGAGGTCTCGACGGTGACTGTAGAAAAGCTAAATGTAGGAGAAAATTCGCAGTGAGAGTTAAAATGTCTTGCCGACTTCCGATAAGCGAGTATGAAAATATTGATATAAATGAGAATGATTCCTATCAAATAAATTTTTTCAGAGATTGTAAAGATATTAATCTAGATTTACTTAAAATTGAAAAATATACACAGAAAGATCCTGTTTTATCGCAAGTGTATAGGTATGTTATGTCGGGTTGGCCATCAAAAGTTTATGATTCCAATTTAAAGCCTTATTTTAGTAGACACGAAGAAATAAGCGTTGTGAATAATGTTTTAATGTGGGGACACCGTGTTATAATTCCAGAATTTTTGCAGCGCGCAATTTTAAAAGAGTTGCATAACACCCACATGGGAATCGTTAAGATGAAGTCTCTATCAAGGTCATATGTTTGGTGGCCCAGTCTAATTAAAGATATAGAAAATACTTGTAAATCCTGCATATCATGTCAAACACAACAAAAAAATCCTAATCGAGGAACACTGCAAAACTGGCCCATTCCAGATGGAATATGGGAACTGTTGCACATCGATTTTTTAGGTCCAATAAAAGGTAATTATTGCTTGATTGTAACAGATGCTCTTTCTAAATGGTTAGAGGTTTTTCTTCTAAGTACCATAACAGCATCTAGTACAATTAACAAACTGCGTGGGTTATTTGCACAATTTGGGTTACCTAAAACTATCTGTTCAGATAACGGTAGGCAGTTTGTGTCGCAAGAATTTTCAAATTTTTGAAGGTATAATGGTATTAAACATGTTACAACACCACCTTATAACGCGTCTTCAAATGGTGCTGCTGAAAATAGCTTTAAGACAGTAAAAAACTTTTTATTAAATGAACTTAATTCGGGTGGTGATCAATTTAATATGAGTGCTTCAATACAAAGGTTTCTTATGTATTATAGATTAACGGAACATTGTTCAACGGGAGAAACGCCTTCTAAATTGTTTTAGGACGTCAGATTAGATCAAGATTTGATTTATTAAAACCGGAAAATTCACCGAAACTGGTGCCCAAAGCTCTTGATGAGATAAAAGGTAATTTAAAGAAATCCCAAGAAAGAAATATACAAAATTTTAAGGGGCGGAGAGAGATAAAGTTCTCTGTTGGACAGTGTGTCTATGCCAGGGACTACAAAAATGTTTTAAAACCAACTTGGACAGTAGGGCATATTGTAAACATATTAGGTAAAAATGTATATCTTGTTAAAATTTACAAAACAAATTTGACTTGGAAGAGACACCTTAATCAAATTCGTAAATGTGAATTACGTAATTTATGTGATCCTAATCAAACGGGCATTGACAAGGAGATGGATGATGCAGAGGGGTCGCGAAGTGATAGTGATAGTGTCCATGACGCTGACGCAATTGGTCATCAATCGGAGGGACAAAGTCCGGTTCACAGCGGCTCGAGTTTAGCAACAAGCAGTCGTCCTAAACGTGTTCGCAAATCTCCTGATCGTTTAAAATATTAGGTTTTGGTTTCTTATTATAGGTAAATTTTTAACATATTACATTGGGCATTAAATAGCTTTAAATATTACCGAACTAGTGCTGAAATAAAGAAGGGGAGAGTGTGATGTCTTGACGGAATTATTATCCTTACTTTACATATCATGTCACACCCGCTCTGTATATACTGGTTTCCGCGCCGGTCCGGTACTCGTGATTCCTAAGGTTTATTTGTATTTAGGTAGTATGGTCAGTATTGATTGGGTACCTACTTAGCGTATATTAATATTCTTTAATACGGAATATATCAGTTCAGGAATTTTGTGGTTTTATTTCCTTAGAACATTACAGGGAGCATAAAAGAATGAAGCACATAGATGTAAAATACAATTTTGTCAGAAATTTACATATTGATGGCATAATAAAAGTTAAATACATCGAGTCCAAGCAGCAAAGAGCAGATATTCTTACTAAGCCTCTGACAAAATCGTATTTTCAAGAAATGAGGTCCACAATTGGGGTTGTTGACTTGAGGGGGAGTGTTGAAGTACCAATTCAACAATAAAATTCAACAATCAACCTGTACATTAATTACATGTAGTTATATTGTTAAAACAAAAATAGTTGTTGAAAGTCAATAATAAAGTAGCAGAGTTGTCATTAAAGTTCTACTTTATTTCAAGTATTAGGGCAGTTTATAACAATATGCAAACTGGCACTTAGATGGTTTTAGCTTTAGATCAGTTGCTTTTAGCTTTGACAGTACTTTCCTTAGGTTCTCGTTATGTTCTTCCAAATTTTTTCCATAGACCAAGATGTCATCTAAGTACGTCATTGCTCCATTCCACTTCATGTCTCCCAAAATTGCGTCTGCCAACTGCTGAAAAGTGCTTGGTGCTGTTGTAAGACCAAAACTTAGGCGGTTAAATTCGAACAAGCCATCGGTAGTGACGAATGCCGTTTTATGCCGGTTCTTCTAATCAATTTCTACTTGCCAGTACCCTGAAAACATGTCCAACGTAGTAAAGTATCTAGCTTCTCCTAGGTAGGTCAAAATGTCGTTTATGACTGGCAAAGGTTACACATTTTTTATTGTTTTTGCGTTCAATTTTTTATAATTAACGCAGAACCTCATATCACCATCTTTTTTGGGAACTAGGACTACTGGACTGGAATACGGACTTACAGACTTTCTTATTACCTCATTTTCCAACATTTCTTCACTTGTTTATTAATAATTCTTCGCTCTGTGTGAGAAACTCTGTATGGTCTGGAAACCACTGGAACGTCATCGGTCGTCTCAATTCGGTGCTTCACTAGATCCGTTTTCCCTAGGTCGCTGATGCTCCAAGCAAAAGTATCTTCAAAATCTTGAACTAACTCACTTACACTTTGAAAGTCATTTTTACACAAGTTCCTATTTACATTATAACTTTTTACTAGAATATCGTTCGGTAAAGTCACTAAACTGTCGCTTATATTTATAGAGTCACTATCTGCTTTAAACGCGATGCATGTGCCTGCAAAAAGTTTTTTTGTTTTTCTACCGTAGTTTTTTATTTCGTCGTACCACGTCAAATTATCACTAAAAATTTTATTAATTTGAAGTCCATTTTTTATTAAAAAATCATAGTTCGGGGTAAAGTTTATTTTATTTTCACCAGTTTTTTTAAAGTTCACTTCGCATTTAATAACGTCTTTCGCAATTACCATGTTATTACGTAACTTTTCGCACTGTCTGTTCTGCAGTTTTCAATTTCCATAGGTAACTCCTCCCAAAAACAACTATTTACATTACTGACTTGACTATTTACAATTTCTTTGTGACTACTATATCCTAAATTCATTGCCAAGGTAACTACTTCATGCTCGTTCGTTTTCAAACTAACTTTATTCGCTTTTAAATTTATCATATCCTCGTGAGACTTAAGAATCTCTAATCCTAATAAAACGGGTTGCGGTAGGTTTTCTATAACTAACGCTTCTAGGGAAAAGGTACAACCAATAAAACAAACATTTATTTCTGCATAAACAATAATTTTTACCAGCGAACTATTCGCTACTTTAATAAGAGTTATGCCTGTGCCGGGCTTTATTTGATTTTTATTTACAAATTTACTATCTACAATATTTTTAACTGATGCAGTGTCTATTATAACTTCAATATTTACATTATTTAAACTTCCTTTTACGGAGAGAACATATGCTGCTTCTTGCTGATTCTTGTTCTGATTCTGTTTCTGGACAGTGCTTATGTGTGTTAACATTGTCCGTTGGAGTTTTCCGACTGCCGTTGCTGTTGCCAATTTTGATATCTATTGGTTTGCTGCTGTGGACGGCGGCCATTTTGTTCTCGACCAGGTTGATTTGGCGTCCATCTTGTTCTTTGGTTTTCTAAATTTCGCTGTCCCCTGTAGTTTTGGTTGTTTCTATGTTGCGGGTTGCTACAACAAACTCTCGCCTTGTGACCTGGTTTACCACACTGAAAACAGACTGGCCGACTGTCGGTAGTACGTGGCTGCCAGTTTCTAAAATTTCGGTTTTCTCTTCTGTCTTGGCTTTGATTTTGCATAGCTTTTCCAATTTCATCTCTAACAACTTACGTGATTTCATCCATCAAGTTCGATTTTGTTTTCTCTGGCTGAACCTGCTGACTCGTCCCTGTTACTCTGTCTGACATTGACAGATGTGCGAAGATTTCCGAAGCATGACTTATTTCTTTTTCAGCGTCGTTTATGGTTTTAACGAGCTCTTGTACCTCCGCAAAATTTTTTGGCTGCCTAAGCTTGATTTGGTAGGCGTATGTGGGCAGTAGACCTTATTCAAAATGTTCTTGTCTAACTTCGTCTTTCATTTGTGGATCTACTTTGTCGCATATGTACACCATTTCCCGTAGATAATTCATTACGTTTTCACCTGGCTGCTGTCTTCTATAACGTAATTTTAGCTTTGTTTCATTGACATACGTGCTAAACGAAAATTCTTTTTTCAGGTCCTATACTGTTGCTTTCCAATCGGAACCTGGGTTTCTTATTGCATAAATTTGCAACCACGTTTGTGCTTGTCCCAATAAATATGACGAAAAATAACACAGCTTAAGGTTGTCATTCCAGATATTAATCAAAGCTGTTTTTTCATAGTCTTCCAAAAATACACTTAAATTATCGCAATCCGGATTATACGAACGCGGCGCTACAAATTGTGGAACAGCGGGTGTTCTGCCTGGATTTATTAGATTTCCCAACGTGCAATTTAATGGGTCCGGCATTTTTGAAAAATATTTTTATCTGATTTAGGGGTTACCTGGTCGTTACTTGGCAATAAAGTTAGTTACTCGTTTGAAAAATTTTGAGAAATGGAGCTATTACTGCTATTTTCCGCTAAAATTGGCGATTGTATGCTCTCCGGCGAGTTATTAAATATTATTGACCTTCTAACACTGTCTTTACTATTAGGGGTTGACGACGTTTCAACAACTATCTCCTTTTCTCTAGTACCGCTTATTCTCTTGTTTTCCGCCTTACTTTCACTTTCTGCTACTTTCTGCTTATTTTCTGCCTTTTTAGAATGACTCCTTAACACCATTAATTTCTCCATGTAGTAAGAAACGTGCACATTTTAAAAAATAACGCATCCTTAAATAGTAGGAACCACGATCAAAAATTTATTTTTAAGACTTTCTCCAAACTAGTAAAAAAAATACGTAGCACTTTTCATACTGCACAACTGCCATAATTTTAATTCTGCTTACTTTTAGCTTTCAAACCCAAAAACGCAGAAGATATATACGGGTTCTCGTTAAAAATAAAGAACTCAAAAAAGTTAAAAACAAATTTTAAAAAAGTTTTCTACCGGCATGAGTTACTAAAGAAAACCCCATAATTAAAAAATCCAATATGTATTTTACAGAAACCGAAAAATTCTAAATCATTTAAAAATAAACTAAGTTTATCCAAAGAAAACGTACTAAAAATGTAAGACAAGCCAGTAAAATACCTTTTTTAAAACACTCTAAATAAATTTTAAATATAAAATAATACCGTTAAAAGCATGAAAGATTGTTCACTTCGCTCAAGGAATGTGCCTAAAAAAACATTCGGTCAACCGCAAAAAGCAAATAAAAAAAAAACGATAACCTTGACCATGACCTTTTTGGAATTTTACCAGCAAATAACACTTTAATAATTTCATGTCTTTTTCAAAAATACATTTTTCCATATAAAACAAAATAAAAAATCGGTACCCTAAGTAGCTTGCGAATTTTGCACAAACTAATAATGAAACCAAGGCAATTATTGACGAAAACATCGGCCGTTCTGGCCGAAACACGGCGCTTCCACCAGGATTGTCACAGGATCTTTATTAAAACACTGGTTTCATCATTATTTATTAAATTAAAATGAATATTTATATTTTACACAATTTACAAGTATTCAAACGAGTCCTACCTATTAATTCCTAAAAACACCGTCGGGGCGAGAAAGTCGTCGGGTCGTGCTCTAGCTTCGCAACGGTCTCGCTTGGCTCGAAAAGTTAACTGACGTTTACTGCCCATCTCACCTACCAGGTCGACTCCTTCCGCCCCGCTACCGGCCCGATAGTCCGACGGGCATCGAATGACCCGCGTCGTCGTACCGGACTCCATTTACTAAGCAAGAAGGGCGACTAGTCAGGGTTGACGAAAAATGATTTGGTGACAATATCATATTTTTCAAAATTTTTAAACGTCTTGCTTGCAGCCATATTAATATAATGAGTGCCAAGAAATATAACAAACTATAAGTAAATTAATACTCGTAAACGATATTACAAAAATTAAATGGCAATAATAAAAAACTGGCGATAACATAATATCAAATTGTTAAAATGGATGATATCAACAACGTAACATACAAGATTTCTAAAATGTATGTCAACTGTTTTGTAAGCCAAAGCCTACTATATAAAAATTATCATTTTTATTGAAAATTGTGATTTAACGGCTTCAATGAAAAAATAAATATCGTGTGTTATATATTTTCAAAAAGCCCTCAATAAGCGGAATGTAACTATGTATAAATATACAGGGTGTCCCATTTAAAAAACCACAACTTTACTTCATTACAGTGCTAGGTCTTTTTAATGTGCATTCTCCAATTAGAATGGCTCGTATTACCAAGAAAAAGGCCCCTTGAATCACACAAAATCTAAAATATCTTATGCCCTTAGAAATAAAGCCTTGTCAAAATATAAAAACTACATGTAATTATACTATGAAAGTGTTATAGTTGTATTTAATTTTTTTAAGTTATTATCCAAAAAGTGATTTAGTCAACTTTGAACGTTCTGGTAAGACAAATGAAAGGTGATAAAATTGTATAGGTATTTTTGTGCAGATGTAAACATCTATTAGAACGATTTAAGGTGGGTAGTGGCACTCTAGATTAAAACAAAAAATTTGTTTTAAAAATGTTAATTGACACAAAAAGTAATAACTATAATACAGCTGTACGTAAAATGATCTCTAGATTCCAAAAATCAACAAATATACAGGGTGCCTCATTTGAAAATTCAAATTTGGGGTCACTTCCGGCTAAACCGGAAGTCGTCGAAATTTGAGAAGTACCTCGAAAAGTGACTTTTTATTAGCCTATGACTCCTGCCAAGTTTCATCTTGTTCGATTAAAAATTAAATAAATGGCAGCCGGAAAGTGATCTCGTTGACACCCGGTATATGGTCGGCGGGAAAACGTTTCGGAGTTGGAATTTGGAATGGCCACTGTAGAGTAAATAAATACTGCACTGTTCTCGATCAAGTCGAGGACTGTGGGTGCTGATGGGACGGGTATTGATATGTTAATGCACTGTTGTCCCTTGATTGTGCCGGTTGTGGTGCATCTGGTAAATTGCTGCATTGAGACAGCCACCTTTCCTGAAGCAGGGAAAGTATTAGACGTAATACCTTTAACAAAGGTTGGTTCACCAACCGATTTAAAGGATTTGCGCCCCGTCAGTATTTTGCCTGCGTTGTCAAAGGTTGTCGAGAAGATACTGGATGGACAGATTAAGAGTTATGTGGAGCGGTGCAGCACTTTGTCGGAAACACAATCTGCATTTAGACACTACTCTGCAGCACTGCTCTGCTGAAGGTTATAGACGACATTTTGGAGGCCACCGAACTTACGGTACTTATACTATTAGACTACTCAAAAGCTTTCGATAAGTTAAATCACACGTTATTATTAGCTGTACTACAATATCTTGGTTTCGGAGAGCATTCATGTGCTCTCCTTAAAAAATACCTAAATAATAGAAGCCAAAGAGTTATATTAAATGGAGAGTTATCAGAGCCAAAGAATCTGCTGTATGGTGTTCCACAAGGGTCTATCCTGGGATCTATACTCTTCTTCCTGTACACGTCGCAGTTGTCAACTTACATGAGGTTTTGTAGAGCTCATTATTATGCGGACGACACTCAAATTTATTTTTCATTTAAACCTAGTCAAATAAAGAACTCTCGTGATAAAATAAATGACGATTTGTGTGCCGTCTTAAGGGCATCAGAGTCGCACTGCCTCAGCATTAACCCGGATAAATCTCAAGTTCTTCTATTTGAAAGATCGCAAATGCAAAATTTATATGTTAATCAAATATGTATTAAGTTAAATGATAAAAAATTGGAACTTGTTAACACCGCCAAAAATTTGGGCCTGTTGATTGATACAGACCTTAGGTTTTCTCAATATGTCAACACCTGTATTAAAAGAGCTTTTGCTAACCTTAAATTAATTTATGGCCAAAATAATATTTTAATTGAAAAATTTTAAGTTCTTTGTGATTCTATAGTACTATCCCGTTTTAATTATGCGGATGTGATCTACAGGCCTTATTCAAAACTGCTGTGTCCGTTTGATTGGTGGCATAAGAGGAAGAGAAAGGGGTGTGTCTGCTAAATTTCGGGAAATCATATAGTTACGAGTGGATAAAAGGAGAGTGCTAGAGTGCTTCACTTACTCTATTTAACAAGATTATACTAGAGCAGCGACCGCAAAATTTGTCCCAGAAAATTAAATTCTGTAACGATATGCCCAACTTAGATATACGACACAAGATTATTATTACACCAGTACACACAACATCCATTTTTTAGAGATCCTTTAGTTTGAACATAGATAAACTTTATAATAAAGTGCCCGATGGTATACAATTTTTCACCGGCATAAGATTTAAATCAGCCGTTAGGAAAATCATAGGTACTTTTTTGTAGACAGCTCTCCAGACATTGTTTCCGGATCTATATTTCTTTTCTTTGTTATTCTTTTTGAGTGGATATCAATACGATTTTTACCTGTCGTTTTTAATGTCTTTATATTGTATAATATGTACTATATGTAGATTATAAGTAAATTATTGTTCTCTTTCGGGTTAAATGAGGAAGCTAAGCTTCAACTTCGCCCTTTCTAATACATTACAATAAAGTAATTTATTATATATATATATAAATATATATATATATATATATATATATATATATATATATATATATATATATATATATATATATATATATATATATATATATATATATATATATATATATATATATATATATATATATAATAAATGTAAATGCGAAGATTTACTTCTTCGCTAGTGCAGCGAAAAGGCCGTGAATGAAAAATAAAAATAATGAGGACTATCTTTGATTCTGGTCTGGGTGACCTCCTGCTATCGATTTCTGGGCCCTTACCCATCAGCGGGCAGGCTTACACCCAGGGTGGCTGAAGAACAGACCACGATTTGACCAGAATCAAAGAGAGTCCTTATATCCAAAATGATCGGAAAGGATGGGTAAGATGTATATATATATATATATAGACAGGGTGTCTAAAATAGGTGATACCACTATTGCTATCTCCGAAACGATAAAAGATACGAGGTCGGTTAAATTAGAGAAAATGTTCCATTTTTAGTCCCTACTCATATTTCGTTTACGAAGTTGCCAAATTCTCTACAGTTTCTTATCTACAGGGGATTATTTAAAAATAGTTAAAAATTTAATTCTTAAATATCTCGAAAACTGTTATGGTTAGAAAAAAATTGTATTAACAAAAATCACACGATTTTTTACCTTCTCTAAAGTAACGTTATTGTTTTGTTTATACCATTTGTTTTTATTAAGTTACTGATACTAACTTGGCGATGCTTTGATACGAAAGCATATTTTCACCCATGCTTGTATATAGTTTATGGTTTGATTTGTTTCTTGGATCCTTATATATATTTTTTTATTTGAGGGTTCTTGGGTTTTTGGATCCCGGGGAAAAAATTATACAAATGTGTGGGTTCTTATTCACATTATATTATATTAAACCTCCTAATTACTGATACAACGAAAATGCTATATATGTAATTTGCAAACGAAAATTTTAAAATCCAGTAACTATCTTCAAAACTTATTACCTCATCACATTTTTGATATGTTTATAGATCGAGAAACAAAACAAATAAATGCAATCTTTGAAAAAATTAAACAAAAAAATATCAGTAAATTTGATCGCTTTAAAAATAAAATTGCTCCCAAAGATACATCCCATTGGATCGAAAATCTTACAGATGTTAACATTCCGGACTACGCAAACGAAATCCTAAGTCTGGGACCTAACTTTGCCTCCCCCTTAGAAAGTTCGGATGAGATACCTATTCCAGACATAATTACTAATATCGAGACAGCAATCACGAACCTCAACACTAGTACTAAGGACGATTTAAGATCTAAATGTTGCAACATTATCACAAACCACAAGAACAATTTCAATAACACAAAACGCAATAAAAAACAACAACAAACTCTTTCAAATAAAATTAATAAAACCAAATCCTGTATTAAACAAAATAAAAATTTGAAAATCTTAAGACCTGATAAATCTAATAAAACTGTCATCATGTATGATAAAGATTACGACAAAAAGATGAATGACCTATTACAAGACAATAACACCTACAAGGAACTAAAATGTGACCCTACCAATATATACCAAAAGAGCAGCAACCTAGTTACTCGATGGAAAAATAAAATGTTCATATCGCCTAACACCGCTAAACAACTCACAATTCAAAATGCACAACCACCCAGCATTTACGGCTTACCGAAATTGCACAAAAAGAATATACCTCTCAGACCCATTGTATCTTGTATCCAATCACCTTTCGAAAACCTCTCAAAATATTTAAAAGGCATTTTACAAAACGTTATAAATCAAAACAACTATTATATAAAAGACTCAGTAGATTTCAAGAATAAAATTAAAAATGTAAACTTACCAAAAGACTATATCCTAATATCTCTAGAGGTTATATCATTATACACAAATATACCCATAACCGTAGCCAAAGAAATAATAAGAAAAAAATGGGATAAAATTAGTAAATTTACCGATATACCACTGACCGAATTTCTAGAGGCCGCAGAACTAGCATTAAATTCAACCTACTTCCTATATAGGGATAAATTTTACAAACAAACTGAAGGTTGCGCTATGGGAGCATCGATTTCTAGTGTAATCGCCCAACTGGTGATGGAAGATCTGGAAGAGACTGTCTTAAATAACCTAAACTCTTATATACCATTTTTCTATAGATACGTAGACGACTGTATCACTGCCATCCCAGAAAATGAAACAAACAACATATTAAACTCTTTTAACAGCTACCACAATAAAATCCAATTCACAATAGAAACAGAAAAACAAAACAAAATAAACTTTTTAGACACAACACTCCACCACAAAGAAAACACCATAAGAACAGAATGGTTCACAAAAGAAACCTGGTCCTCTAGATATGTTAACTTCAAATCTCAACATCCTCTTGCTCAAAAAAAATCAGTAATTATTGGCCTGGCCGATAGAGCGATTAAACTTTCCAGCCCCGAATATCGCGATACAGCAATAAAAAAAGCAAAAGAAGCCCTAAAATTGAACTGCTACCCAGAAAAACTAATTAATACCATTTTTAAAAAACGCATCCACATGTTCTACAACAAAAATCAAACTAATAAAAAACCAAAAAACAAAAACTATCTTTCTCTTCCTTATATTCCAGGCCTGTCAGAGAAAATAAATAACACGGTCAAAAATCACGATATAACTGTCGCACACAAGGGGTATAACCTACTAAAAAACAATTTCAGTCACTTAAAATCCAAAATTCCAAAAAATAAAAAAAGTAACATAATTTACCAAATACCCTGTAACGACTGTGAAGGTGTGTACATCGGTCAAACAAGCCAACTTTTAAAAAAATAGATTAAATGGACACAAATATGATAAAAAAAAACAAAACTGCACTTACCAACCATATGCTAGAAAAACAACACACATTCAATTATGAAAACGTTAAAATCTTACGTACAGAAAATCACACAAAAAAACGAGAACTCTATGAAATGACAGAAATTCAAAAAAATCAAAACAGTATAAACTCCAAAACCGATACAAAACACCTAAGCAAAATCTATTACAACATAATAAAATAAGCCAATAACGCCATTAATTAACAATTAAAATTCTAAAAGAAAAAATGTTAATCAATAATATTAAAAATAAGCCTATAAAATTACAAAAAATAACACAACAAAAAACAAATTCCATAGCAAATTTCCTTGTCGTTTCGTGTTCTCAGTTCTCCAATGAACCCACAACATGGTGCTAAATGTGACGTTGTTTTAGATATATGTATATATATTAATAAATTAAATGTTTTTAACTGTAATTATGTCTGTATCACTATTCCTATGTAAATATAATTTGTGATGGTTTACCAGTGCACCACTGAAGTTTCGTTCGAAGGTAGGATATTTTTAAGTTTTAATTGTAAATAAATTACTAATAAAGCGGTTTGTAGCTTTCAAAAAACAAAAAAAAAATTCTGATGAAGTTCGAAGAATACGACCGAAACGTAAATATAATGTGAATAAGAACCCACAAATTTGTATAATTTTTTCCCCGGGATCCAAAAACCCAAGAACCCTCAAATAAAAAAATATATATAAGGATCCAAGAAACAAATCAAACCATAAACTATATATATATATATATATATATATATATATATATATATATATATATATATATATATATATATATATATATATATATATATATATATATATATACATATATATATATATATATATACATATATATATATATATATATATATATATATATATATATATATATATATATATATATATATACAGGGTGTCCGGTAAGTATATGGCAGTAAAAAAAGTAAATTATTGTTCTCTTTCGGGTTAAATGAGGAAGCTAAGCTTCAACTTCGCCCTTTGTAATACATTACAATAAAGTAATTTATTATATACCGGGTGTCCCGCTAAGGTCGGCCACCCGGTATAGGTAACTATTTGCCCTACAGCTTTCGGGAAAAAAATATTATTACAAAAGTGATCCCGAGAAATCTATTAAAATTATTTTCCACTTTGTAATTTCACCGCTTTTGGCGTATTTTTAAATCAAAATCAACAAATAAGAATTTCTCTATAAAATCAATAGTGAAGGTAAGTTACGCGGAACGATTTTGGACTCTCTTATTTGCACTCTAAAAATTATTTATATGACATGTTTTCCCATCTCTTAAAATAAGGGGTGGGGGGAGGGTGAAATTGTATTGCAGAAAAAGTGGGATAACTTTCGGCTACGTTAACCGATTTTAGCAAACTTGGTCTTGTTTTAAAGCTATTTGATAGCCGAATCAGAGCTTGTAATAATACTAAAGTTTTTGTTTAAGCCTGAACCGCCAGATGGCGTATTTTGATCGCTTCAGGAGTTTACCCAATTTTCCATGATAAGGTAAATGGAATGCTATATTTTTTATATTACTTTCTTATTACTTGTAAAATTACCTAAAAAATCGCAGAAACCGGAAGTCGCTATCGTTTTTCAAACTTAAGTTATGAGCAAAAATCTCTTTAGGAAATATTATTTTTAAATTTCAACGTGAAATTCGAAATTTTTTCGCAATAACCAGTACTAATCGACCTAAAACTTAAAAGCTTCCGAAAAAATATTGTCATCATAAAGTAGTAACACTTGTAGATCTGAGGTCCTGGAAAAAATCGACTGATACTTTTTTCATTAGTATTTTATTTGTGTTTGTATTGGATTTCTTTTTAAATTAATATTAATTAACATTTCACTTGCAAAGATTATTACTTTTTTAGCAAATGTTCAAAATGTCCGCCATTATTGTCAATGCAACTTTGAAGTCTTCGCCGTGTTCCATTAACAGCAGTTTGGATTTCTGCAACAGAAATAGACGCTATCGCATTTCGGATTCTAAGAATCATGTCTTCTCGTGTGGTTGGCCGGGTCTGGTAGACCATATCTTTAAGCCTTCCCATAAATAAAAGTCCAAAACGGTTAAATCAGGAGACCTGGGTGGCCAAGGAAATAAACTACCCCTTTCTATCCATCTAGTGGGAAACTGGATATTCAAATATTCTCTCACGTTGAGAGCATAATGAGCGGGGCAACCGTCGTGTTGAAGCCACATGTTTACACGAGTTTCTAAAGTCTTCTTCCAAAAGAATTGGCAAATGGTTTCTTAAAAACTCCAAATACCTTGCTCCATTAAGCATCTCTTCAAACATAAAAACAATTATTTTACCTTCAATAATGCCGCACCAGACATTTACGCTAAATTGATTTTGATGATCGATTTCTATCATCCAATGCGGATTATGTGCCGACCAATAACGCATGTTATGTAAGTTTACTTGACCTCTACTAGTAAAGGTAGCCTCATCTGTCCATAAAATTTGGCACAAAAAAATTTGGATTTCAAGCATCCAGTGGCAGAAATCTAGTGGTGTCAGCGCCTGATGAAGTTCAACATGATATGCAATATATGCATGTAATCTTTCTTTTTTGAGAATTCTTTGTACAACCGATCGAGGAATTACCAGATCTCTTTCTATATCCCTAATACTGCGTTGAGGATAAGCTTCAATGTAACCAAGCACATTTATGATTGACTTCATTTCGAGTTCTGCGAATCCTGTTTTTGGCTTGTATCGGCAACACTTGCCCAGTTTCTCGCAAACGTCTTGCTAAACGCCTAAAAACTTTCCGCGAAAAATGTCGTCTCTCAGGATATCTTACAGCGTACTCCCGCGAGCCAATAACTGCATTTTCAAAACATTGAAAATAAACTTCCATGTCATATGCTTCAGCAACAGTATAAGACATACTTTCGAACAGATTAAACTATTTTTAATACAAAAACACAAGATTCGACTTCAAAATAACGAATAACTTATTAAAGGCGAAAATTGATAACAGCTAAATATTGTCAATTTCATTCTTTCGTTTTCCATGGCTTACTTATTATTAATAAACATTTCCTGTTAGACTTTTATTGCATTTCGTTACTTACCTTATGATGACTTCAAAGTGGCATTGACAATAATGGCGGACATTTTGAACATTTGCTAAAAAAGTAATGATCTTTGCAAGTGAACTCTTAATTAATATTAATTTAAAAAGAGATAGGTACAATACAAATACAAATAAAATACAAATGAAAAAGTATCAGTCGATTTTTTCCAGAACCTCAGAACAACAAGTGTTACTACTTTACGATGACAATATTTTTTCAGAAGCTTGTAAGTTTTAGGTCGATTAGTACTGGTTATGCGAAAAGTTTTCAAATTTCACGTTGAAATTTACAAATAATATTTCCTAAAGAGATTTTTGCTCATAACTTAAGTTTGAAAAACGATAGCGTCTTCCGGTTTTTGCCATTTTTCAGGTAATTTTACAAGTAATAAGGAAGTAATATAAAAAATATAGCCTTCCATTTACCTTATCATGGAAAATTGGGTAATCTCCTGAAGCGATCAAAATACGCCATCTGGCGGTTCAGGCTTAAACAAAAACTTTAGTATTATTACAAATCTATAAATCTAAAGCTTTTACCAAAAAAAGGTATTCTTGATTTACATCGCTTAGATGCACCATTTGTGAGAAAAATGCCTTTAAAAGTAACACAGTTTAGCATAGACGGATCAAGTAAAAATTAATTTTCCAATAAAACTTAGTGGCAGGCCATGAAATCGAATGTTTTTACCAAATTTTCTAAAAATTAATGCTACTTTTATAAGCATATTAACATTTATGTTGTTTTGTGAAAATAATTTTAGAGTTATGCATTCTTTCACACGAATATGCACATGGCTGTTATTATTATTATTATTTGAGCAACAAAGATAAATTAGTTTTATGCGTAATTATGTATTGAAAGACTAGCCACTAGAGGAACACTAATTTACTTTGATTAAATGTTCAAACAAATTTCCAGTTTGTTGAATGCACAGAATGCACAGTCTGGACCTTTTTTTGATATTTTGCGTAGTACCTGATCTGATCTAAATCCTTTAGATTATTATCTGTGGGGTAATATGTGCAATATTATTTATACCTCAGAAGTCAATAGCCTAGAAGAGCTTCTAAGACGAATTAATGCGGCTGGAAATCGAATTAAAGAAAACCGGTTCAAAATACTTCGTACTACGAAATATCAGGAAAAGGGCCAGACTGTGCATTCAACAAAATGGAAATTTGTTTGAACATTTAATCAAAGTAAATTAGTGTTCCTCTAGTGGCTAGTCTTTCAATACATAATTACGCATAAAACTAGTTTATCTTTATTGCTCAAATAATAATAATAGCCATTGTGCATGTTCGTGTGAAAGAATGCATCTCTAAAATTATGTTTACAAAACAACATAAACGTTAATATGCTTATAAAAGTAACATTATTTTTTTAGAAAATCTGGTAAAATCATTCGATTTCATGGCCTGCCACTAAGTTTTATTGGAAAATTAATTTTTACTTGATCCGTCTATGCTAAACAGTGTTACTTTTAAAGGCATTTTTCTCACAAATGGTGCATCTAAGCGATGTAAATCAAGAGTACCTTTTTTTGGTAAAAAGCTCTAGATTTTCATAATTTCAGAAAAAAAATTTAAAACATTAACTCATAAAAAAATTAGGGCTGTTTTTGTACCTTTACCCCCCCAAATGTTACACCTATGATAAACTTTTGATAGTTTTGATTTTAGATCTAGATTCAGCATGTCAAAATTACCAAAATACCAAAAACTCATGTTTTTATGTTCAACCCTGTAGGAATAATTTGAAAAACACCATCATCATGGGCCCCCCTTTAGGGGGCCGTAGCTCCGTTAGGGGGCATTTTTCGATACATGTTTATTAAACAAGGTTAGTGTTATTTTCCTATGCAGAATGCACTGATTAACTTTGGCCCCCTAATTTCGGGACACCCTGTATATATATATATATATATATATATATATATATATATATATATATATATATATATATATATATATATATATATATATATATATATATACATATATATATATATATATATAAATATATATATATATATATATATATATATATATATATATATATATATATATATATATATATATATATATATATATATATATATATATATATATATATATATAATATAGATATTAGACTGTTTCAAAAAAATTGACTATTTTTCTTCTTAAATATATCGAAAATATTGTTGGAAACGCCGAAAACAAAATACTGGTAAAGTTTGAGCTCTTAATATCAATTTTAAGGGGTGCCGCATCGCAAATTTCAATTTCCCATTTGATTAACATGGGAAAATTTTGTGTTCAAAGTTTGGAATTTTCTAGCTCGTTAACGGCTCGTCATATTTATGTGCCTATAACATATTTGTGTAGAGAACTTAAAACTCTACAAAAAAGGTCCTAAGACATTTCGTGATAAACTCACTCCTACAAAATTAATTCAAGGTTATAGTTGAATTCATAATAATTTTTTACAAGTTTTACGACAAAATTATCGATTTTTTTTTCGAAAAATGTTACCTTTTTTGTAGATCTTTTCATCTTCTGACAAATTATCTTTTATAAATTTTCAAAAATTTCGTAAGCTTTGCGAGTTATCTCCACTATAATATAAATTTTCGGAAATAATCGTAATTCATTAGAATATAAAATTAAAATTATTCAGTTTTTGGCGTTTGGAGATAACTCGCAAAGCTTACGAAATTTTGTGAAAATTTATAAAAGATAATTTGTAGAAAATGAAAAGATCTACAAAAAAGGTTATGATAACATTTTTCAAAAAAGTCTATAATTTTGTCGTAAAATTGAAAAATTGTACAAAATTATTATGAATTCAACGATAACCTTGAATTACTTTTGTAGGAGTGAGTTT